>JAWQFJ010033526.1:0-15331 GCA_034096865.1 Theodoxus fluviatilis
CCCTCGTACACAACAGATAGCTTTCCAAGGCACCCGGCCGTCTCACCCCTAGCACAGCCTCACCTCAAGCACACAACACGTGATATCACACAATCATGAAGACCCCCCTCTCATGGGTGCACACCCGCGCCACCCCCAGGGAGAAATAAGGTGGGTCTCAGTCAGACCGTGTGGGCACCCCTAACCCCTCTAGCAGGTAACACGGTGCCCACTACCTCTCCTGACATGCAACACCTAAGTCACATTCACTCAGTCAGGTTCGCGCTCACTCACACCGAGCAGGGGCGCTGGGATACCTTGCATCCTCCAAAAAGACAGAGGTGGGCCCCCCTCAGGCTCCCGGAGAACGACAAGGCACCCAATCCCTCTCATACACGCGACAGGTGACAGTAGTCCACTCACGCAGGCACTCTCGTAGATGCACTGCACTACATCACCTCACACATCCTCTGCATGCGCTCATCACTCTCGAGCTCCTAAGCATGCTCTCATCGTCCTCTCTTCAAGAGAACAGCCGCCCTATGCGGCATCACCCTAGTGACACAGATTCCTCCCTCCAAGAGAATAACTACTAACACAACCCATCCTCCCTCCAAGAGGATAACCGCCCCTCAGCGGTGATAACTTCCAACCAATCTCATGCACTCTTCTCGACAGGACACGTGCTAGCAGACGACACTTACTCAGTACACTCTCTTGTACTCTTCACACAATTCTACGACTAGACTTATGACTCTGGCTATGACTGTCTCAAGACACGACTGTCACAACTAATGGCTAATGGGTGGACAACACTGGCACTACACCACACTAGGAAGGTGCGCAGGGTAACCTCACCACCTCAGGAGGAAAGAGAGCGGGTCCCAAGCGGACCGTGCCTACACTCTCAGTCTCACTGAGTGTGAGGCACCCCTCTCACGCAGCCGACCCCTATCTGACTCATATCTCCAGTCAACACGCCACACACACACGCTGGCGTTCGACAACAGCATCAGCTGCCTACACTTCCAACAGAACTATCGCAACCTCCAGTTGGCTATTCATACACACAACCGTTCCCCACGGAAAGACGTTGGAAGTAAACAGACGGCACACGGACCTAACTCAAACAACATCCGGTCCATCCACACACATGTCCTAGACATTGCTACACCGGACAAATCCACAAAAACTGGAATGAGTCAACAACAGCCACTCAGGCTTTCCACTGTTGCTAAGGAAATGCTTATCACTATAACAAGTGAACTAATCTCTGCACACAACACAGAGCAGCTACACACACGTCCTGTGCTGCAGCAGCATCCTAGCAACTTCACACATCACATGTGAAACTCCTATTAAACTATCCTCCCTACAGGAAGAAAACCTGCCCTAAGCAGTTTATTCTAGGATTTCCTGACTAACTTCCCTTCTCACTAAGGAATAGTCAATCTAAACAATAAGACGGTTGCCCTATCAACCAAAAGCATGTCTCTACTCATATCCTAGAAATAATTTTGAATAGCACTTAACTCGATAAGTCTATCAGGATTGCCCAGCCGGGCGAGATCCACTACAACTAACTTGGCCACAGGTGAGCCTATACCCACGGCTTTCACTTAGCCTAATAGGAAGGACAATCAACCTTTGATCCCTTGATCACTCACGCAGCAGCGTACTCCCTCTCCCTAAGTTTTCCACTCAGACTAGCAGCCTTGCTTGCTCATGCAGCCGTGCCTACGCGCGTGACCACATCCTCACAAGCTAAGTTTCACAGCATTCTTGTCTTAGCATACTTAACTAAGTCAAACAAGAATCAATTTAAAAGACTGGGAAAACAACATCAAGCAACTAAGCTAAGCCCCACTCAGCAACAGGGAGTACATCCAACAATGCATATCAAGTCACCACAAGAAATGCAAGTTCAAAAATACAAAACCCTCAGTGTCTATGTTGCAGGAAAGCGGCAACCCCACAAAAATGATTGTTAATTCTCAAATTAATTAGGAAACATCCTAGGCTAGGCTCGCCACTTGTGGCGGTTAAAGGGGGTTTTCATACAACCCAAAACCCCAGTTACCGCTTTCCTACAACTGATAATAAAATAAATACGTAAATAATAGAAAAAGATACTAAAACAACAAATCAATGAGACACTGAGGAGCAAAATTTGGTTTTTCTAAATAACAAGTTTAATCATGACATAAAAGTTGTAAAATAACTCCCATCCCCACCATGGTTCCCCAACAATATACAAGTACAATACCATCACAATCCATAGTACTCCATATCTTCACACAAGCTCAATGGAGCGAGAGCACACGTCTCATTCACAGGCGTGGCTTCGCAGAAGCTTCTTGGAACTGAGGGCTGTGCCGACCAATCAGAGCACGCGCCCAGTTGGCCGGTACACGACCCACAACCTACAATTAATAACAAGGCGCCGAACGCCGTTCTAAAGCCTGTCTTTCGACAGTAAACGTTAAACCCTCTTACCAGACGAGTTTCTCTCAGAGCAAAAGCAACTTGACAGTCAGTACACCTCACATTAATTCTAAGTAGTAAATGGCGACTCTCCCAGAAAGTCCCATGAGTAGCTCCATGCTCACTCACTTACAATTCGCTCGCATACCCAACCGAGGAATTACGGCAATAATGGCGACTTCTAAAGCCCCAGAGTAGCCTCAGCTCACTCTCACACAGTTCGCTCGTACACTCGACGAGGAATTACGGAAATGTCCTCCTTGACCCCTGCTGTATGATCATGCACGTTACTTAGTTAAGAGATAATTACTGATTTGGCCTCGCGCCAAGCATTCTGACCAAGTTCTTATAACAATCACCGCGTGATTACGGAAATATAGAAGATAAGACACCTTACCCGGGCTGATCCAAAAAATCTTCACACATATAAATCCGTCTGCTCTGAGTCCTGAGCCTTGCCACCGCTGACAAGCTCATGCGTGGACACTGGACTGTCCACGCGCATCCATCCTCCCATGTCGTCTGCTACAGCTGACAGTCCTGGAGCAGAGATCCGTCTCTCCCCAATCCTCGTCACCATGATACGCTCGGCTCCGGTTCTTCTCCCCGAGATAGTACGTAGGATAATCGTGCCCCAGGCGATGACTGGACTTCAAAGTAGACCAACAGCGACGCCGCGTTCCACAGCGCCGGACATCACGACAAGGAGCGGGCAGCAACAGCTACCATAGACGATACACAGGTGCACCCGACCTGTTACGGTTCTCTCTCCACCAGAAAACTTTACATGTGGTATAGGAACCACGCTCCAACAGAACACTCCTGGGACTGTTGAGCACCGACGACCAATTCGCACTAAACGTGAGACACTGTTCCAAAGCTCTCCACGTTTCCAAGAGTAATGCGCCTCCAAGCACAATTACCAGCTCAACAACCATTGTTAAGTACACAGAGTGGGGAAAGTAGTACACGCACCACATAGCGAAGTCCCGGACTCCCATGGGAAAAAAATAGAATACCACATCCATTTCAGTACTCCGTACAGTTCTCATTCCCTCACAGTTCTGTAGTAGTTGTAGTTTAATAGGCCTGCAAGTAAATAGCACGCAACCGTCACTATCAGTATCACATATGCAGAAACAGCCTTACATCCCTCTCGCACACCATTATGCAGAGAATACTTTAGAGATGCTCCCCCGCGTCATACAAGAACCCATTGACTAACATTCATTGAACATAAGTCGTCAAACATCCCCACTTACGATGTATTTAACTAATCGCTCACCCCACACGGTAGCATTATCAAAAATTCAAACGAATCAAATCATTTAACATAACCGGTGTTCTCTCCACGTGCACACACACATACACGCGTTAAACGGTTACTATCAAAAGGACGCTCACCTCAAAATCACAGGCCGTGCATACGCTGAACTCCTAGAACAGCACTGGCTCTCTCCCCGAGCCATAGCTAGTGCTAGCTGGACACCTGTCCCTGCACCTAGCTTGAGTCATTGGCCTCGCCGCGTGCCGAGGCACGGGCGGCCCAAGAGCGTACCCACAGTACGTCTTGCTTCGTCTCTAACAGACTTATGACTGACGTCACTCAGCAGCGGGATAAAATATATGACGTGTCCTCTCCAAGCCAATGAGAATATTCATGGTGACAACGCTTACGTGGCCTCATCACGCCCTAATCATCCAATCACGAGGTGACGCTTGCCCTGTCAGCAGAATTCAAGCTGCCTCGCAATTGAACCAATAGTTAAACCACCCTCTACTGATCAATTACATAGCCTTAGCAACAACGGCTGAATCCAGAACCTTCTGTTCTATTATTTTACGACTGAACCTCGCACTTCACCTGGCAAATCCACTGACCCAGCACATTCGCAAACATTCAACTGACTTCTACTCTTACCACTTAATTGTCAGCATTTTCCATGCGACACTGCCCAACCTAATAGATCCCCTCCAGGATAGGGAAGTAAGTACACGTACGCCTGGGGCGGGTTTGAAAATAGGTAGTCGATCTTGGTCGCAAGATCTTGCTTCGCAGTAAGAGCTAGCTAAAACATAAACTACCCAACGTGACGAAGTAATGCGCATGCGTAGACGTCACGACAAGAGGTGAACTAGCCACATTTCAATGGCCGACGTGTTGCCGGTTCACTCAGAAAACGCTCTATTTCGAGATACTAGCAACCCATCCAAAGAAAATATAAGCCATGCACAGCATTAATTTATCAAAGGTGTATGTTGAATGCATTAATAGATCGTGAAACCTCCTACAGTTTACACATCGCATGCAGGTCAACGCATCCACGCCGAACATTTGTCTCCAAGATGGCGGCGCGCACTGTACTCATGCTGTCCGCCATCTTGAATCTTAAAAGCTAGGCACCTCTCAAGCTGCCTCGCTCAATCTACGCTCGTCTACGATTGGCTCGCTAGCAAGCAAAGAATGAAACTGCCCATTCGGCGAGATCTGCGTAGATCTACCGAGATCTTCGCATTTTCAAACCCGCCCCTGATATGCATTGCTAAGCACCACCTGTCTCCAAGGCGACATGGTCGACTGGACACCGTTTTGGGGTCGGGTACTGATTGTGACACCTATCTGATCCGAATGGAAAACTTTATGGAGAGTTCTGACATCATTGGTCGATGCCGTTTTTGGGCTGTGATCTCAGTCTCAATGACTTCCTGTTTAGATCAAATAACGGCCAGCAAAAACTTGCGTGATATAACTGAAGCAATACATTCATTATACAGAATACGGTCTGTCTGGTTTGTCCTCCTGCTGGTCATGCTTCACCGAAAGTAGGGCAATAGTTGCTAACCAGTTATTTTTAGATTACAGAGAGGATACTCTCCTAGCTGCAGGCTGGTTTGAGATGTACACCGAGGCAAGCACTCGGAGATCGGTCTTGAGAGTTTGCCACATGCGTGGATGCATAGCACGCACGCTCGCACAAACTAACACACACACGCGCGCGCTCGCTTGCTTGTTTTTACCCACAAGCACAGACACAGACACACACACTAGCACGCACGCACGCACACATTCTAACCGCATACGTACACACACACAGAAGATACCATGCGGTAACCGCCTCTGACCTTCTGTTGAACACCGGAAAAAAATCCCCTACACGAACGGAGCGGCGGTATTGTACAATAAACTTCTTATCTATATCAAACTGTTACTGTCCATTTTCCCCTTTCAAGCAGTGCTTCAAAGTCGCCTACTCATGGACCAAAATAAATTAACAGCATTCCTGACTCTTCACAATCTTTACCTACATTTATCATCACCGTGCTTAATTAACTGCTTCATTCCTATTAACACCAGGCAGACAGACAGACAGACAGACAGACAGACAAGCAGACAGACAGACAGACAAGCAGACAGACAGACAGACAAGCAGACAGACAGACAGACAGACAAGCAGACAGACAGACAGACAAGCAGACAGACAGACAGACAAGCAGACAGACAGACAGACAAGCAGACAGACAGACAGACAAGCAGACAGACAGACAGACAAGCAGACAGACAGACAGACAACAGACAGACAGACAGACAGACAAGCAGACAGACAGACAGACAAGCAGACAGACAGACAGACAGACAAGCAGACAGACAGACAGACAAGCAGACAGACAGACAGACAAGCAGACAGACAGACAGACAAGCAGACAGACAGACAGACAAGCAGACAGACAGACAGACAAGCAGACAGACAGACAGACAAGCAGACAGACAGACAGACAAGCAGACAGACAGACAGACAAGCAGACAGACAGACAGACACGCAGACAGACAGACAGACAAGCAGACAGACAGACAGACAAGCAGACAGACAGACAGACAAGCAGACAGACACACAGGCAGACACACAGACAGACACACAGACAGACACACAGACAGACAGACAGACAGACACACAGACAGACAGACACACAGACACACAGGCAGGCAGACAATCGAGTTAGTAGTTATTCGTGCCAGAGGATCCATGGCAACTAGGAAAGTAAAGGCGTCTTTTTATATAGCGAATTAACGCCCATGTCTGAGTCTTAAACCATATATTACTTGATCCCCTGATCACTGGGTTGTTTGATCAATCCATCACTAGCACCTGACTGCAAACACACAATAAGACGCACACAGCCAGGTATTAGCATAAAATCTATGCTTGATCACAGCACTATAAGTGTTAATCGCACTACAGTGTGCATAAAATCCATGCTTGATCACAGCAATATAAGTGTTAATCGCACTACAGTGTGCATAAAATCCATGCTTGATCACAGCACTATAAGTGTTAATGGCACTACCGTGTGCTATCAGTTCCTTCAGAGGTTCTCGATTGTACTCCTGGAGGGGAAGAAGTAATGCAAGTTAAGCAACTTGCTCGAGCATGCAACTCAAGGATCTATGAAGATTAGAACCCCGATAATGCTAGCCGCAGGCAACAGCTAGCGAGCCCTCTCACCACTAGCCGCAAGCAACAGCTAGCGGGCGCTCTCACCGCTAGCCGCTAGCAACAGCTAGCGGGCGCTCTCACCGCTTGCCGCAGGCAACAGCTAGCGGGCGCTCTCACCGCTCGCCGCAAGCAACAGCTAGCGGGTGCTCTCACCGCTAGCCACAGGCAACAGCTAGCGGGCGCTCTCACCGCTAGCCACAGGCAACAGCTAGCGGGCGCTCTCACCGCTCGCCGCAGGCAACAGCTAGCGGGCGCTCTCAACGCTAGCCACAGGCAACAGCTAGCGGGCGCTCTCACCGCTCGCCGCAAGCAACAGCTAGCGGGCGCTCTCACCGCTAGCCACAGGCAACAGCTAGCGGGCGCTCTCACCGCTAGCCGCAGGTAACAGCTAGCGGGTGCTCTCACCGCGGGCCCAGAGCCCCTTCCTTTAGAGAATCATGCTAAAATGGTAAACTCTTTCTCGGGCGCTACCAATGAAGTCAGTATATACGAGATGCTTTCAGTTCCATCAGCTTGAAGCAGCTTTCACGTTATCACGTGATGACGCGAAAGAAACACGTCATGAGAGAAGGCTCGTGGTGTGTGAGTCACGGCCCCCTGTGTGACTGTGAATGTTGGTTCAAAGTCTACGACGTGCAAAACAATTCGTCATGATAAGAACTTCCTCGAGCTATCCATCATGTTTACTATTTTGTGATGCTTGGGGGTAAAACTCTTTCCCTTCTAATTTTCTGAATTGCCCTAAGATCTGAACAAGTCTGCTTTTGATTCATGGTGTGGCTGTGGGGGGATTCAGTGCGTTTTTGAAATACGGCATAGATGGGAGGAAAGGAGAAAAGGGAACTGAAAATGAAGTAGGGTTTGCGTTCAGCAAATATAGCTGTAAGTGGACAAATTGAAAGACACGCACACATACACACACAAAGGCATGCTGGTAGACAGACAGGTGGGCAAGCAGGCACGCGCGTACTCCCACAGACATGCACACGGACTGATAGACCAGCAACCAGGCAGTCATGCAGACAGATAGAACATCAACCAGGCTGTCATGCAGACAGATAGACCAGCAACCAAACAGTCGTGCAGACAGATAGACCAGCAACCAAACAGTCATGCAGACAGATAGACCAGCAACCAAACAGTCATGCAGACAGATAGACCAGCAACCAAACAGTCACTCAGACAGATAGACCAGCAACCAAACAGTCGTGCAGACAGATAGACCAGCAACCAAACAGTCGTGCAGACAGATAGACCAGCAACCAAACAGTCATGCAGACAGATAGATCAGCAACCAAACAGTCACTCAGACAGATAAACCAGCAACCAAACAGTCATGCAGACAGATAAACCAGCAATCAAACAGTCACTCAGTCAGATAGACCAGCAACCAAACAGTCACTCAGACAGATAAACCAGCAACCAAACAGTCATGCAAACAGACCAGCAACCAAACAGTCACTCAGACAGATAGACCAGCAACCAGGCAGTCATGCAGACAGATAGACCAGCAACCAAACAGTCGTGCAGACAGATAGACCAGCCACCAAACAGTCGTGCAGGCAGATAGACGAGCTACCAATCAGTCATGCAGACAAATAGACCAGCAACCAAACACTCAGACAGATAGAACAGCCACCAAACAGACATGCAGACAGATAGACCAGCAACCAAACAGTCGTGCAGACAGATAGACGAGCAACCAAACAGTCATGCAGACAGATAGACCAGCAACCAAACAGTCATGCAGACAGATAGACCAGCAACCAAACAGTCATGCAGACAGATTGACCAGCAACCAGGAAGTCACTCAGACAGATAAACCAGCAACATACAGTCATGCAGACAGATAGACCAACAACCAAACAGTCACTCAGACAGGTAGACAAGCAACCGAACAGTCACTCAGAATAGATAGACCAGCAACCAAACAATCATGCAGACAGATAAACCAGCAATCAAACAGTCACTCAGTCAGATAAACCAGCAACCAAACAGTCATGCAGACAAGATAGACCAGCAACCAAACAGTCACTCAGACAGATAAACCAGCAACCAAACAGTCATGCAGACAGATAAACCAGCAACCAAACAGTCATGCAGACAGATAAACCAGCAACCAAACAGTCACTCAGACAGATAAACCAGCAACCAAACAGTCACTCAGACAGATAGACCAGCAACCAAACAGTCACTCAGACAGATAGACGAGCAACCAAACAATCATGCAGACAGATAGACGAGCAACCAAACAGTCACTCAGACAGATAAACCAGCAACCAAGCAGTCACTCAGACAGATAAACCAGCAACCAAACAGTCACTCAGACAGAAAAACCAGCAACCAAACAGTCATGCAGACAGATAAACCAGCAATCAAACAGTCACTCAGACAGATAGACCAGCAACCAAACAGTCACTCAGACAGATAAACCAGCAACCAAACAGTCATGCCGACAGATAAACCAGCAATCAAACAGTCACTCAGTCAGATAGACCAGCAACCAAACAGTCACTCAGACAGATAGACCAACAACCAAACAGTCACTCAGACAGATAGACCAGCAACCAAACAGTCATGCAGACAGAAAGATTAGCAACCAAACAGTCACTCAGACAGATAGACCAGCAACCAAACAGACACTCAGACAGATAGACCAGCAACCAAACAGTCACTCAGACATATAGACCAGCAACCAAACAGTCACTCAGACAGATAAACCAGCAACCAAAGAGTGAAAGAGAAAGAGTTAGAGAGAGAGAAAGTTAGAGAGAGGGAGAGAGAGAGTGAAAGAGAAAGAGTTAGAGAGAGTTAAAGAGAGAGAGAGTTAGAGAGAGAGAGAAAGTTAGAGAGAGAGAGCGAGTTAGAGAGAGAGAGAGCTAGAGAGAGAGAAAGTTAGAGAGAGGGAGAGAGAGAGTTAGAGAGAGAGAGTTAGAGAGAGGGAGAGAGTTAGAGAGAGAGTTAGAGAGAGAGAGAGAGAAAGTTAGAGAGAGGGAGACAGACAGAGTGAAAGAGAAAGACTTAGAGAGAGAGTTAGAGAGAGAGAGAGAGTTAGAAACAGAGAGAGAGAGAAAGTTAGAGAGAGGGAGAGAGAGAGAGCGAGAGAGAGAGAGAGAGAGTTAGAGAATTAGAGAGAGAGAGAGAACAAGAGAGATAAAAAGAGAGAGATAAAGAGAGAGAGATAAAGAGAAAGAGATAATGAGAGACAAAGAGAAAGAGAGAAAGAAGAGAGAGAGAAAAAAGAGAAAGTGTGAAAGGGAGAGAGAGAGAAAGAGAGAGAAAGGGAGAGAGAGAGAAAGAGAGAGAAAGAGAGAGACAGAGACTGAGAGATTGAGAACATTGGTATCACAATGTGATAAAATGAGCAAAATTTTAGCAGAAGAAGGAGAAAGATAGAAAATGACTGAGATACAGAAGGAACAGAAAACTAAAATATATAGGTAACACTTTTTAGCAAATTATACAGATGTCATGAAACTTCTTTATCTTAGTAACTGAAAATGTCCGTATGCATTTTTATGTATGAGGCGCCTCGTTGAGAAGCAGTACAACAATTTTCATTCTCATCGCAAAGTAGCAGCTTTGATGTATATAATATGAAAACGTCAGTGTCATGCACTTTCTACCACGAATCTCTCTGGCATCAAAACGTTTACTATTCTTGTCCTGTTGAACAGATAAGGCGCTGGTACTTGTTTCGCAAATACTGTCGTTTCCACGCTTAAATCACTCATTCATCCAAATCCACCAATTCAGTCAGAATCGCCCATTAGTTCTCCTTGGAACGATCCCAGACTACTCAGCCTGATCCTCTATCCGGGTGGGGAATGCTCTTCAACAGCGGAAAAGGTCAGCTTGCCTGGTCCACCAATCACGGACAAGACAGGATACCAAGCTTCTATACTGCAGCCACTTTGATACGTCAGATACGAGAACTTTCTTATGATCTCTTATGTGTACCAGGTTGCACTGGAGTCTGTACACGGAACAATAATTTTTGTTCACCGTCGGGGGAAAAGCCTCGCTTAATTAAGTGTGCAAATGGTGAATCTTGGCAACTAATGGGAAGGAGAGAAGGGATGGTATTTCTACTGGACTGCGGACGTGGGGCTGGCCTATTGACAAAGCTCCATTCCGCGAGCTTTCTAGAATGATACAAGATACAAGATACAAGATACAAGATACTTTATTGTCCTCATTTTTTACAAGGAAATTTGTTTTGTTGGTGGCAAAAACATAATACATAGCCTACATACAAAAATATAAACGTACAAGAAGTTCAACATTAATTAACTCAATCACAGCACTCAAGTTATGGAGTCCACACATTAATCATAGGCCATAAAATAAGATAGCATGCAGTTGTATCATAATTTATTACTCTAACAAATGTAATAACAAAATGTTACTTCAAGTAAATATACATACTGCACACGCGCATCAGATATAGTAAACTGAAAGACACAATAAGGTAGGACACATTTAGCGCTACATGGATGTGAATCAGTTATCTTTTTATGTTCTTTTTTATGTTGTTGTATTTTATGTTGTTGTATTATGTTATGTTGTTTTTATTATCTTGTTGTTGTTGTTGATTTTATCCATTAAACTGATTTTATGTTTAACTCCATTAATAATCTGTTTCGTTTGTCTATTCAGTCATTTTAACCTGTTATAAATTTGTCATGACTGAAGAGCCATAATAGCCCAGGAAGGCATTTTTTGTACAATAAAAACCAGAGGCATTGGTCGTGGGTGTGACTCAGTTGTTGTTTTTTAGGTTGTTGTTGTTTTTATCCATTACACTGGTTTTAAGTTTAACTCGCTTTTTTGTATCCAGTGCGCGCTTGCGCTTGTGTGTGCTATAAATATGTGCGTTTTGGAGAGAGAGAGAGAGAGAGAGAGAGAGAGAGAGAGAGAGAGAGAGAGAGAAATCAGAATATTGTATTTGCTACGCCAACGGTCCTTACAAAGCTTTCACGACCAAAAACATCGTCAAAAGCGCAAAAGGCTTGTGGAGGGAACACACTCAATACAGTTGTGCTACACACAAACACACGGACGCAAGTACGCGCGCACACATATACACAGAGAGAGAGGGGGACGGAGAGTGCACGGTACATGCAAATCAGAACAGTTCCTTACACAAACAGTTGCTCTTAAATTTCTCCCGGTTGTCCTGATTGTGTGTATGTAAGTACGTGTACTTTCCACTTGTTATTCACAAACCTTTTCTTCTAACTAGGATATGTATCAAAACATTTAAACATTAAAAACACACAAATAAAAACAAAAATGATATGAAAAAACTGCTTTTATCAAGTAAAAGATGCGTGGCTGGATGTATGAAAGTCGATCCTCAAGATTTTCATACATCCGGTTAACCGGATTTAGTTAAGACCGGATGTATGAAAGACAAAAAGTGTGTCCCGACGACTTTCTTACATCCGGTCTCGACTGTACTGTCGTTTCCACGCTTAAATCACTCATTCATCCAAATCCACCAATTCAGTCAGAATCGCCCATTAGGTTCTCCTTGGAACGATCCCAGACTACTCAGCCTGATCCTCTATCCGGGTGGGTTTTGCTCTTCAACAGCGGAAAAGGTCAGCTTGCCTGGTCCACCAATCACGGACAAGACAGGATACCAAGCTTCTATACTGCAGCCACTTTGATACGTCAGATACGAGAACTTTCTTATGATCTCTTATGTGTACCAGGTTGCACTGGAGTCTGTACACGGAACAATACTTTTTGTTCACCGTCGGGGGGAAAAGCCTCGTTTAATTAAGTGCGTAAATGGTGAATCTTGGCAACTAATGAGAAGGAGAGAAGGGATGGTATTTCTACTGGACTGCGGACGTGGGGTGTGGTCGCTCGGTCACGATTCTGGAACGAGAGCAGATCCTCCCCGCCTTTTTGTCCAATGGCTGGTCGACCGACGACGGAGAAAAGGAAGTTCATCACAAATCTCCTGATTATCAGCTGACGGAGGACGGAGTTCCAGGAATAGGGGTATAAATACGCTTTTTATCTATAGCTGAGTTGCGGTTTTGGACCAACTTGCTTGTCTACGTCAGATACATATCGGCTGTGTTAGGATGTGAGTCACCAGCACCAGATGTAACGGTGAGATTTTTCCATGAATCCCTTAATCGTGTTTATGGGTGTGATTAAAGTTCTACTTGCACCCAAAGGAAAAATGAGCAATCACATAAACTCTCGGATGAAGGAATGTCCAGATACGTACTACACATTTCTGACCATTCACCACGAGCTGCGTGGTCTTGCCCCGGTCCTTTTCGAGTTATGAAGCACTTCTAAAGAAAAGATCACGCTCTCTTAAGAAGGTGAAAAACGTTTTTGAATCGAGTGATTCGGTGGAAAGTTTTACGCAAATGAATCGTCATCCTTGGGAATCCACATTATGAAAACACCGTGAGAACTCAGTCAAATTAGGATACTTTTGGTCATTTGTAATGACTATAAAATAGCACACACACACACACACACATACACACACACACACACACACACACACACACACACAAACACTGACACACACACAAATACACACACACAAACACTCACACACACACACACACACACACACACACACAGACATATAGACACACGGGACAGCTGGACACACAGACAGATACTAAGACAGACACACGTGTGTGTGTGTGTGTGTGTGTGTGTGTGTGTGTGTGTGTGTGTGTGTGTGTGTGTGTGTGTGTGTGTGTGTGTGTGTGTGTGTGTGTGTGAAAGAGAGAGAGAGAGAGAGAGAGAGAAAGAGATTTTCATGATAATTGTAAAGTGTGTATTATGATTCAAACCGTGTTATTTTTTCTTCTTCGATAAAATACTGATTTCATGATAAATAAACACTTGTTCACAAACTACACACACACACACACACGCTCACACATACGCGCGTTCACGCACGCGCGCGCGCGCACACACACACATACAAACTCTCTCTCTCTCTCTCTCTCTCTCTTTCTCTTTCACTCAAACACAAGCACAAACACACACACGCGAGCGCTCACACACACACACACACACACACACACACAGACACACACACACGCGCGCACACACACACACACACTCACACAAATGCAAACGCGCGCACACACACACACACACACACACACACACACACACACACACACACACACACACACGCACACATACGCACACAAGATCATCCACGTTCATGCACTCATGAACGAACAGCAACAACAACCAAACCCCCACCCCACCCCCACCCTCCACCCCCCACCCCCACCCACCAACAAACTAACGAATATGCCGCACACATTCACACGTAGATATATATCCTGTGAATTTAACCCTATTCCCAGTGCTTATCACAGCATCAATGTCAATGCAGGTGCATGACTAAGTGTCGTTGAATTAGTTTCAAGGCAAGACTCTGATGATCATCCTCTGTTGGCGACCACTAACAGGCGTTCTGACCGCCATGTCGTAACTGAAGTTGTTTGTCTCTACACTTGCTTGCCGCTAGTATGTCTTGGTGACCTCATTTGTCTGATCAAAACTCTCTCTCTCTCTCTCTCTCTCTCTCTCTCTCTCACACACACACACACACTTTCTCTCTCTCTTTTTCTCTATTACTTTTTTCTCTTTCTCTCTCTCTCTTTCTCTCAATGGCTGAATGTGAGAAAGGCACTACTACCTAATTCACTACCCTTGTAAAATAAAGTTCGTTCTTTCGTTCTCTCTCTCTCTCTCTCTCTCAGGTAAACAAAGACGTACGATATGTCGGAGATGACAACATTTGGTAAATCAGGTTATGAAACATCCTTAACTGCATGTGAAGAAAATTATACTTTCATACATACCCACGTCCAAGCACAAAAATGTGCAATCAATGAGACATACAGACCTACGCATGTGCATAAACGCGCATACACTCATGCACACATGTACCCATGCATGCGCTCACAAACGCACGCATGCACACACACGCACGAACACACACACACGCACGCACACACACATATACACGAACGCACACTCCCTCCCAAACACACACACACACACACACACACACACACAAACACACACACGAACGCACACACCCTCCCAAACACACACACACACACACACACACACACACACACACACACGCAGGTATGTACATAAGCAACTACACGCATACGTATATCATGTACACACACTCCATTTGCTTCTGCCCGAAGGGATCATGTTCTCTGTCATTAAAGCTAAGAAGATGAGTCAAGCGACCGTGATCGAAGAAATTGTGCAGTGCACTATGAAGTTTTAGAGTGAAATAAAAACCGCTGGCGCTGAACCTCCAGGTTTTGGCACTATTTAAAAAAGAT
>JAWQFJ010033528.1:0-7500 GCA_034096865.1 Theodoxus fluviatilis
GAGAGAGAGAGAGAGAGAGAGAGAGAGAGAGAGAGAGAGAGAGAGAGAGAGAGAGAGAGAGAGAGAGAGAGAGAGAATACTTTTTTTAACCCCGAGGGCCAAGAGCCAATGATTTTGTCCCAAACTTTTTTTCTTTCAAATCTCTTAATTTTTATCGAATTACTTTTGCTTCATTACAATTTTCACGTTTGTTATCAGCAACGAGGTTTGTCGCATGTTGGGAGCGGAGTCAATTTGACATACTTGCCACAGCGCCTGCAGCATCCGCTACAGGTCAACACAAAACAAAAGGTACCTGAGCCATTAATGGCTTCTAAAGTTCTTACTTGGAGAAAGTGACAATTGACAATTGAAAATTTATTTGATAGGCCAGAGGCCCTTTCAAAGGAGAGTGACATTTTCCATTGACAGTATTTCTTCTCTTCGTCTTAATATGCTTCGCAACAGTGAGGCTACACCTTTTATTATGTATGCATCTGTTGATGACACTAAACAAGCAAAAGTGTGCTTATCTGGGGGGTTGGTGTGATTTCCTAAATATTTTTTTCTCAAATCTTCATATACTGGACATTGCAACAGCACGTGTATTTCATCCTCTTCCTCTTCTCCACAGCATAGACATGTACAGTCATGAATCTCATTGAATCTGTTCCTGTGAGTATAGATAGTACTGCATCCAAGTCTAAACTGAATCTATATATTTCGGAGGAGAAAGTGCAAGAGATCGAAAAGAAACGATGCTGCTCCTTCCATGTGCTGGCGAAAGTTGCCGTTATTGTAGTTTCCCCCGCCCTTGTGATTGGTCTGCAGTTTATACGGTACTCTGTACTTCTTGTACATTCTGTGAACCCGAGTCACGTGACTCTGGCGCAGTTCGCAATGAATGCGTAATAGACTTGACCCTTCGCACTACAAGTTTGCGCCAAAAATAGTTCGTTCTGATACTTATTTTTTCTCTGCACTTTTTAAAACTGAAATCATTCAGAAGTCAAAACGTGTTTCCATTTCAACACAAACATTTTATTTTATTGAATAAACGCTTGTTTATTGCCTCAACAAGCGTAATTTATTAGTTTTGTGCGAAATAGTCTTAGAACTACTTTCACGGCGTATGTCAGGGAGCAGATCGGCTATCCCACAAGCCTCTCATGTGACCTCATGCAATTTTAAGGCGAAAACCTTCCATCACGTGATGTCAACTGTGCTAGAGACTGTTTCGCGGGCAGGCGAAGTCTCTAATGAACTAGAATGCTTGTTATATACACGTACATCACTTTGTCCTCTCTCTGCTCATATAGCTGCTGATACTGTTCTTCCTGTTCCTCTGTCGTCGCTTTTGGTTTGTATATGCATGTATGAAATATTGTCGTCGTCGTCTTCGTCGTCGTCGTCGTCGTTCTTTCCGGATTAGTATTGCTTCTCCCATGTGCCTCCTCAGCCTGCTCCTCTTCCTTGTTATCCTTGTCCTGCTTCTTCTCCTTTTCTTCCTGCCACATATGTTCCTGCTCCTGCTTGTGCTCGTGTTACTTCTCTTTCCATCCACTCGTTCTCTCATTTCCCTCCACTTTCTCTCATTCCCTTCTCCACTTTCTCTCATTCCCTTCTCCACTTTCTCTCATTCCCTTCTCCACTTTCTCTCATTCCCTTCTCCACTTTCTCTCATTCCCTTCTCCACTTTCTCTCATTCCCTTCTCCACTTTCTCTCATTCCCTCCTCTTGCTCTTTCTGCTGAACTTACTCCTGATCGTCCTCTTCCTCTTGTCCTATTTGTGTTTTGCTATCTTTTCATGCTCAAGTTTCTAATGCTCCTGCGCAATTCAATTCATTCAATTACTTTATTTGAATGACGACTTACACTTGTACAATGAAAATCCGTCTTCCAGAGGTCTTCAAAATATAAACATTGTGACAAATTAAGACGAATCTCTCTCTCTCTCTCTCTCTCTCTCTCTCTCTCTCTCTCTCTCTCTCTCTCTCTCTCTCTCTCGTGTCTCTGTCTCTGTCTCTCTCTCTCTCTCTCTCTCTCTCTCTCTCTGTCTCTCCATTCTCCCTCAATATTTCATTCCACCTGTTCATGCTGCTGGTGGTGCTCCTCTTCCTCCGCCCCCACCCCCCCACCCCCCCCCACCCCCGCCCCACTCCTCCTCCTTTGCTGCTGCTCCTCATCCTTCTCCTCCCTCTTCCTCCTCTCCCCTTCCTCCTTCTTCTGCTGTTGCTGCTCCTCCCCCTTATCCTCCACCTTCCTCCTCTCCCCTTTCCCCTCCCCCCTTCCTCCTCCTCCTGCTGCTGTAGCAGCTGCTCCTCCTCTTGCTGTTTAATAATAATAATAATAATAATAATAATAATAATAATAATAATAATAATAATAATAATAATAATAATGTGTGGATTTATATAGCGCCTTACCACGAGTTAAGACATGCTCAAGGCGCATACAAGGCGCGTTTCCCCTTCCTCCCCTCCTTCCATCTCCTTTTCCACCTGCCACCCATACTCGAACTTTGAATCTTACTTTTATTCCGCACACTCCCTCAATCCATCCTTCCCGAACTCCTACCTCCGCCCTAGACCCCTATCTCCCCCCCCCCCCCTCCCCCCCTCCCCCCCCGCCCTAGACCCCTATCTCCCCCCCCCCCCCCCCCCCCCCCCCCGCCCTAGACCCCTATCTCCAAACCCTCACCGTCTCCTCTGCCTTCTCTTCTTCCTACCCATCTCCTTTCTTAAAATTCCCCCCCCCCTCCCCCCCCCCCCCACTCCCTCACCCCTGCAGTCCGTCCCATCGTGTACGTGCACCTCGAAATCTTCAAACCAACACCTACTCCTGTTTCTCCTACCCGTCTCCTCCTTTCCCCTGATATCTCCCACCTCCACCCCCACCCCCCCCCCCCCCCCCCCCCCCCCCCCCCCCCCCCCCCCCACTCCCTCACCCCTGCAGACCGTCCCATCGTTTACGTGCACCTCGAAATCTTCAAACCAACACCTACTCCTCTTTCTCCTACTCGTCTCCTCCTTTCCCCTGATATCTCCCACCTCCACCCCCACCACCACCCCCCCCCCCCCCCCCCCCCCACCCCCACCCCACCCCCACCCCTGCAGTCCTCCCCCTCCCCATCCCCACCCACTCCCTCGTCTACGTGCAGCAGACAGATCTGCAGCTGTTGCTAATGCAGCGGGGCGGTGGAGGGTGTCGGAGGCGTCGCGGTCTAGCGACCTCTGGTGGGCGTTCAAGGACTGCTTCTGGAGCGACTCATGAAAGGTCAAGTACCGGATGACCTCTGGTCTCGCTCTAATGAACAGAGGAAGACGTGCAGTCTTCGCCTGGCTTGGCTGGCGCTGCAGCGTGCACTGGGCACCAGGTGCACTTTCCGCTGCATGCTGTATGCACCCAGACGGGGGGTGGGTGGTGGGGGGTGGTGTGAGGGAGGGGTGGTTTGATGCAGAGGGGAAGTGGGGAGATTAGGGTTGGGAGGAGGAGGAGGAGGTTTTTAGGGGGAGGAGAGATAGAGGGAAGAATCGCAATTGAACGATTGGAAGTTGGGGTAAGAAGGTGGATGGAATGTTACGGCCTATCAGCCTTTGTAGGCTATGTAAGGCCAGTAAGCACGAAAATCACTAGAACAGTTCAGAGTAAACGCAAATCAAGTCACTGTGTCCCTATTTATTCGCCTCTTATGAGTCGCGTAGGCGTAGGGAGACGCGGTTGGTCAATTTTTTAAAACTTTTTTAAAAATATAAATAATCTTTATTCAGAAAAGGAAGTATACACATGCATCTGACCAAAACTTTGCACAACAGTAAAAAAAAGAGAGAGAAAAATAAATATATATATAATTAATAATAAAAATAAATACATAATAATAAAATATTAAATAATAAATAATACATAATTAATAATTGACAATAAATAATAAATAATTAACAATTAACAAATAATAATAATAATAATAATAATAATAATAATAATAATAATAATAATAATAATAATAATAATAATAATAATAATGATAATAATAATGATAATAATAATGATAATAATAATGATAATAATAATATAATAAAAATATTAATCATAATAATTAATAAACAAATATTTAAAAAATAAAAAATAAAAAAGGATAAAGAACCTGAAGAATTGTACAATCAATGTTATTGAACTCGAATGATTTTCCCCACTTTTGGGGGGAATGAATGTCCATGTCCATGTTGTCAATTAGAACTGAGTAAAAGAAGTTAGTACATTTTGATACCCTATTTATTCTTTCACTAATTCTCTCACGCTGACTTTGACATTGGTTGTTGTTGGTTTTTTTGCATCCATTCCTGTGGAATATACTTTTTTATTGTTTGATAAGTAAAGATATCTTCTTCATCCAATTTGAACTTTGTCTTCAGATTGAAAAAAAACTGACTAGATCATTGTTTTTAACAATATGTTTCACCTGCAAGATACCCTTGTCAGCCCATTTTTTGGACTTGACTGGTACCCTGCAATGACATATATTTGAATTATACCACAACGATTGTTCTAGTATATTGTCAGCAGGATTTTCTGTCCCAACAACCTTATTCCAGTGCTTCATTACATCATAAAAAAGGTGTTTTGAGGGATGTACAGCTTGAGGTGTTTTTCATTCAATGTTGAATTTAAGAAATGTTCTTCCCCAATCTTACTGAGATAATATCTAAATGTTGTTTTTCATTCTCCTTGATTGTTAGAGTTGGTGTAGCGTTTTATCCAGTTTGTTTTAACTGCAGATTGAAAGCTTTGAACATCTAACATTTTCAAAGGTGGGTCAATTCTTACCCCGAACCCACAGGGGGCTTAAGAAAATGCAAGCGCTGTATGTAGCAGTGCTGGTGAACGTTTTTAAATTTCCCTCCCTCGGTGCATTGCTTAGTTATTCAGGAAAATAAATCAAAATTTTCAAAACAATCTCTAGTGAAATTAAGTTGAAGGTCAGGGTTTCACCTGAGGATCAATCCTTTAGATTTTAGAACTTATCCGTAGTCGTTTTGGAATTTCAAGCATTCATGAAGTTGATGTCACACTTCCTTTCCTTTGGCATCTGCACGAGCATAGGGGAGGGAGAGGACGATGACATCCCACTTATTTGTCACGACTTGTACAAGCTGAATTCTGGCTGGGCTTCGCCACCTGCTCTCTCTATTTCTTCTTCTCTATCTCTCTCCCCCCCCCCCCCTTAGCTCTCTCTAGCTTCAAAGTAAATGAGTGCAATTGCTCCGTATGGTGGATGCACCTGCAAGGAGAGGGGTGGGGGTGGAAGTGGGGGGATGGGGGTGGAAGAGGGGGGTGGGGTGGATGTGGGGGATGGGGATGGAAGTAGGGGGTGGGGTTGGGTGGGTGGAGAGGCCGAGGGAGGTTCATGCACATCATGTTTATCCACCATTCTCCATGCACCTGCCACACAATACAAACTCCTCCCCCTGTCCCCCACACCTTCTTGGAGACACCCAGGCTGGGACTGAGCCCCATTGTGTCTTTAAAGCGATATCGAGCTACAACTTGTGTTTAATGGGTAGAGAGGCTGCTTGTTGATTTCAGATATTTAAGGAAATATAATTTGCGTCACATCCCCTTCAAACTCGGGGTTGCTGCTATGCACGATGGATGGATAGATGAAGTTTTATGGTATATCAGCCTTTGTAGGCTATGTAAGGCCATTGCGCTCAAAAATCACTAGAATAGTAGTTCCAAGTAAGCGCAATTCAAGTCACGATGTTTATTCGCCTCTTACGAACCGTGTAGGGTGACACGGTGGGTCTCTTCATGTAACCCCCCACCCGCATGGGGATACTATGTACGAATACTAAATAAACTCAGAACTTAACTTTAATCGTGAATATCTGTTTAATTATTAAAGCTGTGGTACGTGTAATCACAGAGCCTAAACTCTACAGTTTGGTTGTAAACTAAGTATTCAGAGCCCTATTTCTACAGTTTGGTTTGCTTACTAAGTAATCAGAGCCCAAATTCTACAGTTTGGTTGCACACTCAGTAATCAGAGCCCAAATTCTACAGTTTGGTTGCACACTCAGTAATCAGAGCCCAAATTCTACAGTTTGGTTGCACACTCTGTAATCAGAGCCCAAATTCTACAGTTTGGTTGCACACTCAGTAATCAGAGCCCAAATTCTACAGTTTGGTTGCACACTCAGTAATCAGAGCCCAAATTCTACAGTTTGGTTGCACACTCAGTAATCAGAGCCCAAGCTCTAACAACACAATTACTTCCCTGTTCCTCCCACTGGAATCTCAATTCCAGGATTGCAATAGAGCCCAAGTTCTAAATTGGAATCTAAAACAAAAAGGAGAAAGTATGGGAGTTACTTATCTCCTCCCCATCCTATGATTTCTGCATCGAGACAATTCAGCGGTCTCACTGCACGAGAACTGTCATGTCTTCGCCGCGAGATATTCAAAGAGGTGGGAAAAATTCCGGCAATGGTGAATCAGCAATGCCAAAACCAGGATTTGAATGCGGTAGCCATGATTTGAATGCGTGAACTCAAATGCACTCATCCCACAATCCCCTTGCACCCATCCCTTTCCGGGTACTATTTCACCTGGCATGTCGTAGGCTATTGGCCATTTCTCGATCGCCAACCACACAGCTTGATGATTTTGAAGGAGATGGAAAGTTCCTGTAAATACGTTTTGTCGTTTTGCTTTGGCCCGTCGTAGACGTTGAACCAAAGCTAAGGACACAAGATTGCAGCCAGTATAACATCCTACATTGTCAAGATATTAAAATTTTTAAACCCCGGTTTCTCCGGCCCAGGGATAGATCCACATCTGCGCCTCGCACGTGCGTGCTGGAAGGTGCAAAGGAATCGTAGCAGGGAAGGTCTAGAGTGTAGCCATTCAGCAAGTGGTACACTTTTGTTTTTATCCTCGGTGGTTTGGGGGTAAGAATATACCTAACACGTCTCCCCACGCAATTCGTAAAAGAGGAAAAACTATAGGTAAATCGAAACTTGACTTGCTTTCTCTTTCAGTTAAGCCAGCTCTTGTAATTGTCATGATCGATGACCATACGCGATCTTCAAAGATTGATAAACCTCAGCACTTTATAAATGCATTTTCTACATTCATTTATGCGTTGATGTTTTTAATACCGAAAATAAACTCGACCTCTTGGTAGCATATTCATAATAAATTGTTGGAGTAAGTACAGGAGCTCGCAGAACTTCCCTATTCTTGATGTGTCATTCTCATCACAAAGTGCTGATAACAAATTGTTTCTGAAGCAGAAACATGTCTTGAGCGTTCGCTCCCCTACACACTTGCCAATAATTGTTCTTGATACAAAAACCACTCGACAGTGTTTTGTGTCCTCAGTTGAAGACGAGGCCACTTCCAGTATACAGATGTATGAAAAAACTCTACTCGGTTGTTGAAACCCTGTCTTTGTGACAGACGGAGATGGGCGAGCATGCTTTGGGGCTGGACGATGTGCGAGGCGCAGTGCCGTGGTTCTA
>JAWQFJ010033528.1:17500-21758 GCA_034096865.1 Theodoxus fluviatilis
GAAAGTAGGCCCTCTTTGTACCAGAATGTTTCACGTATCTATTCTCCTGAAGAATGCAGTAAATGAGCTTGGGTTTATGATACGTTTTAATGACCAGACATCAGCCTCCCCACCACCTTCCATTCTTATCGGAAGCTGCAGCATGGGCCCCGTGTCGGGACGTATTCCGGCTGTTGATCTGGAGGACCTCCTTGCACGCTTCTCTTCGGATCAGCTACATCGGGGCCCTATCTCGCCACCACTTCTCCTGGGCGGAAACTTCACTTCCTTACACCATCTTTTGGCCCTCTCTCGCTCGCCCCTTAATCGCCTCTTCTCTGGCAAAACATGAACAACCGCCATATCGGCATCATCACCTGTGAGGTTGTCTTTCTTTTGTAGTGATTTCACGTGAGGGGGAGTCAGAGGACATCGGCGATTATCTAAGGCTTGAGGGGCCACCTACCCCAGCGCTGCCCTATCGCGTCACTCAGGCCTCTAGCCCCCCACCCCACCCCCACCCCCACCCCCACCCCCACGTGACGTCACGAAGTCGTCATGGGAACGTGGTGTCGCGTTACGTCGCGACTGGCGCGAGGTTCGGTCGGGGGCGTGGTCCTGGCTCCTTCATCACGTGGTAATTACAGGGCAGCGCGGACCTCTGAGAAGGCGGCCAGAGAGACGTGAGTTACTCGGCCCCCTTGCTAATGGCAGACCTGGAAGGGGCCGGTGTCTGGTTTCAAAAGGGCTGCCTTCTCCCCCCTACCCCCCACCCCCCACCCCCCACCCTCACCCCTTCCTGTTTGAAGATGTTCCGTGGACGTGCTGTTAACGGGGACTTGCGAAGTTGTCCAGGTCTTTGTCACCACTCCTGGTCCGCCATCTTTCTTTTTTGCCTCCTTAGGTTTTCTTTTGAGTTTCGGGGCATAAAACTTTCAAAGATTAACGTGCCCCTTCTCCCGGACGCGAAGTTCTGAGTGTGAGGAATGCTTGATTCACAGCCGAGAGATGTTATCAACTGGATGCAATTTCTTCCTGTGCTTCAGGATGAAACGCGATACAACTGTAAACGTGTGCATCAAGTGACAAGGCTGTTCCTGCACCACATCCACGCACGCACGCACACGTACGCACACACATACACGCACGCACGACGCATGCACCCACGTACGCACGCACACACATACACATACAAACACACACATAACACGCACACACGCGCGCGCGCGCGCACACGCACACACACACACACACACACCAACCACCAACCACACACACACGCACACACACACACACACACACACACACACACACACACACACACACACACACACACACACACACACACAACCACACATGATTTGATTAAATTAGATTGTACTGAACTGGAATAGATTGGACTGGATTGGGTTGGATTGGATTAGATTACATGACTGGACTGGAATGGAATGGACTGGATTAGACCGGATTGGAATCGACAGGATTGGCTTGACTAGATTGACCTGGACTGGACTGAACTGGGTTGGATTTGATTGGATCGCATTTGATTGGATTGATTCAGTTTTACGGACTGTCCGCCTTTGAAGGCTACATACGACCATTGGCCACGAAATGGCGAGAGTCGAGGTGGGTTTCCCAGACTATGGACGAACAATCCAGAGCAATCCAAAGCAATCCAAAGCAATCCAGAGCAATCCAACGCAATCCAGAGCAATCCAAAGCAATCCAAAGCAATCCAAAACAATCCGTAGCAATCCAAAGCAATCCAAAGCAATCCGTAGCAATCCAAAGCAATCCGGAGCAATCCAGAGCAATCCGTAGCAATCCAACGCAACCCAGAGCAATCCAAAACAATCCATAGCAATCCAAATCAATCCGGAGCAATCTAAAGCAATACAAAGCAATCCGGAGCAATCCAGAGCAATCTAAAGCAATCCAAAGCAATCCGGAGCAATCCAAAGCAATCCAACGCAACCCAGAGCAATCCAGAGCAATCTAAAGCAATCCAGAGCAATCCAGAGCAATCTAAAGCAATCCAGAGCAATCCGGAGCAATCCAAAGCAATCCAACGCAACCCAGAGCAATCCAGAGCAATCCGGAGCAATCCTAAGCAATCCCATTTACTTTTTTGTTCTGTTTTTAAAGTGATCATTGTAAACCATACAGGAGTCCGCATCATATTTGAGACGAAAAAGCAGGCAGTGTCTGGGTTTGGAGACGGATTTATCAAAAGAACTGACTTGTTGAACGTTGCATATATTTCAGTGATCCCTTTTTAAAAAGGACCGGAAAAATATCTTGGGTTGCTTTGGATCTCTTTGAATCGCTTTGGATCGCTTTGGATTGCTTTGGATTGCTTTGAATCGCTTTGGATCGCTTTGGATTGCTTTGGATTGCTTTGGATCTCTTTGAATTGCTTTGGATCGCTTTGGATTGCTTTGAATTGCTTTGGATTGCTTTGGATTGCTTTGGATCGCTTTGGATCGCTTTGGATTGCTTTGGATTGCTTTGGATTGCTTTAGATCGCTTTGGATCGCTTTGGATTGCTTTGGATTGCTTTGGATTGCTTTGGATCGCTTTGGATTGCTTTGGATTGCTTTGGATTGCTTTGGATTGCTTTGGATTGCTTTGGATTGCTTTGGTTTGCTTTGGATTGCTTTGGATTGCTTTGGATTGCTTTGGATTGCTTTGGGTTGCTTTGGATTGCTTTGGATTGCTTTGGATTGCTTTGGATTTGCTTTTGGATTGCTTTGATTCAATCCATGGTTGGGGAAATCAGCTCAGGATAAAGTGTATCTCAGAAAGGCGACGCCAACACTACACCGTGTCCCACCTACAAACCCACACAGAACAGACACCTTATACCAACGCCAATACATACTTTGAACGCCATGCACTCTAGAAACTGCCCGATTGGATCGTAACTTACTGGCAATGACACCACGTACACTTGTCATTTATATAACACCCAGATTGGTAACTGTCTGACTTGTTGGGGAGTTTGACTAACTTTCTGCCATTTTTTTATTGTTTTGGCGGGGAGGGAAGTTTTAACTTTCTGTCTTGTTTGGGAAGTTGTAACTTTCTGTCCCTGTTTGGGAACTTTGTAAATTGCTGTCTTGTTGGGGAAGTTTGTAATTTCTGTCTTGTTTGGGAAGTTGGTAACTTTCTGTCTTGTGTTGCGGGAGTTTAGTAACTTTCTGGCTTGTTATTTATTTGGGAAGTTTGGAACTTCTGTCTTGTATTGGGGGGACGTTTGTAACTTTCTGTCTTGTTGGGGAAGTTGTAACTTTATGTCTTGTTTGGGGAGTTTGGAACTTTCTGTGTCTTGTTTGGGGCAAGTTGTAACTTTCTATCTTGTTTGGCAAAGTAACTGTGTCAACTTTCTGTCTTGTGTGGGGAAGTTTGTAACTTTCTGTCTGTTTTGGGAGTTTCTGATTGCGCAAGCCGAATACCTATTACTAGTGATATGTGAAATCTATTTCATATGTTTTAATGAAATAAGTAATCTATGTCGTGTTGTGATTATGTTTATTGGGGTGTGCTAGTGATGGTGTTGTGCTGTGTTTTTTGTGCTGTGTGAGTTGTGCTGTGTGTGTTGTGCTTGACGTGTGTGTTGTGTGTTGTGTTTGTGCTGTGTGGTGTGCTTGTTGTGTGTGTGTGCTGTGTGCTGTGTGTGTGTTGTTGTGGCTGTTTGTGTTGTGTGTGTGTGTGTGTGCTGTCGTGTGTGTGTGTGCTGTCTTGTGTGTGTGTGTGTTGTATTGTTTGTGTCTGTGTGTTGTGTTGTGTGTGTGTGTGCTGTATGTGTGGTGATGGTGTGTTGTGTTGTGCTGTTTGTGGTGTGTGTGTAGCTGTGTGTGTGTGTTGTGCTGTGTATGTGTGTGTGTGTGTGGTTGGTTGTGCTTGTATTGTAGATGTGTGTGCGTGTATGTGTGTGTGTGTATGTGTGTGTGTGTGCTGTTGTGTCGTATGTGCTGTGTTGGCTGTGTGTGTGCTGTTTGGTGTTGTGTGTGTGTGTGTGGTGTGTTGTGTGTGTGTCCTGTGTTGTGTGTGTGTGTGCTTGTTGTGTGTGCCTGTGTTATGTTGTGTTGTGCTGTATTAATGCGTGTGTGTTGTGTGTGTGTTGTCTAGTGTGTGTGGTGCCTGTATTGTGTGTGTCTGTGCTGTATGTGTGTGTGTGTGTGTGCTGTATTGTGCTGTGTGCTATTAAAGTAGTGCGCTGTGGTGCTGTGACTGAGTGTGGTTGCTGCTGTGTTTGTAGGTTGTGCGTGTTGATGTG
>JAWQFJ010033529.1:0-5000 GCA_034096865.1 Theodoxus fluviatilis
TTCTCCAATTTAATTTAAGTCATTTTAATTTGAATGAATTCTGGCCTTGTTACTCATGTCGTAGGGGTAGAATCTTAGCGAAACCGTAATAACGCACCTTCATTCTCTTAATCAAACTACTGATGGGGAATCTGTTCTGGATTAAGAGATTGGAAAACACAGCTGTAATTTTAAATAGGTTTTTTAATCAATTCATAATTATCACCTTCAAAAGGGGGGAATCAGCGACTAGCGCCACCCACCATAGCAATGCAAAGTTAGGCAAACAACAATCAATTATTCATGACAATATAAAGGGAAAATAAATTCTGCCAAAGCCAGGGGGGGGGGGGTGTGTGTGTGTAGAAAACAAGGTACTTATCTTTCACGACGAAACTTCGAGGTTCACGTGCCGACGCGGCCTCCACGCTCAACCGCATTGCCAACAGAGGGCAGGGATAGGGGTGAGGGGAAAGGGGAAAGAAGCACACGGTGCTTCCCCTCCCCCAAAGCACCTGGCCTAGGGTGATTGTCAACACTCACAACGAAATCTGGCGTTTCGTGTTTTCACTAACAGGCGAGACAGCTTGGGTAGACTTTCACGCTACTATCGACGGGGACGGTCTTTTACTTGGGGACCGGTTTTTCAAAAGGGAGAAGGCTGCGTACCCTCGTGGTTTTTTCTTTTTCTCCATTCGTCTCCTCTTTTAGCTGACCTGGGGGAGGTCCGGACTGAGGTCATTTCTGTAGAGCGGGGCGTGTGGGCTGTCTTCTTCTCATCGTTCAGCAGGTATTGGGGGGGGGGGCCCGGGGGGGGGACACCGACACAAGTCCGGTAGCCCTGGCGGTGGGCTAGTATTCGCTGTCCATTCCGACTGAAGTCCGGATTAGTTCCTTTTCTTCTTCGCTTCACTTCGCTGCTCAACACTGGCCGTGGCCATGAAATCCTAGCACTCATCACGAACAGGGCGCCAGTATGCTACTTGGATACTGTTCTCTGAAAAATAACCTTATCGGGCGCGCCGAGTGACCACAAACAAACAGGTTTAATATACCAATTTGTGGAAAATCAGTTGGAGTTCTCCCCGTCCAATTCACTGCACAGTGGAGTCGTCTATTTATGGTTGCAGAAACATGGCAGCTGGGGTTTTGTTGAAAACCTAGTGGATTAGTAGTCTATGATAGTCTATGGTGATAAGGATTATTCATACACACACCACAACGCACGTCACACACACACACACATTCTCATATGCACACACACACACACACACACACACACACACACACACACACACACACACAAAAGTGTAAAGTGTAAGCGGTTTGAGACCCAGACAAAGGGTGTAAGTCGCTATTAAAAAAACCACACCTTTACCTTTACCTTTACACACACTGCGATACATTGCCAGGGGGCCATACCAGAGGAAAAGGTGGCATTGGGGTTGAACTTGGACTCGGCAGGCCGTCGCGGCTTGTTGGTCAGGGGCTGGAACCTGGTGGTGCGCGGAGCCTGCGTGTAGCCTGAGGACTTGACACTGGCCTTGAAGGTGAGGGGCTGGTGCATGGGGTCCGCCTTCTTCCTGCCCCTGCCCCCACTGCCCCTGCCCTTCGCCCCCGAGTCTCGGGGCTTGGGAACGAGTTCTGCCCTGAGTGGGGAGGAGGCACACAGGGGCTGCGTGGCCACGATGCTGGAGGCCCCGCCCCAGCTGTCCCCCTCCTGAAGCGCGTCTCCTCCCCCCAGAGTCACGGCCGCCAGAGCGCTCTCCAGGGGGGGCTGCACCTGTGTGGCATGGATAGAAACGCGCAGTTTGTTATTTTACCATCATCGTCGTCGTCTTCGTCGTCAGCGGTAGCGGTGTTGTCGATGCCTTCCACCCTCCCCCCCCCCCCCCGTCTTCTTTTTCTTCTCCCTCTCCTCCTCCTCCTCCTCCTCCTCCTCCTCCTCCTCCTCCTCCTCCTCCTCCTCCTCCTCCTCCTCCTCCTCCTTCTCCTTATCCTCCTCCTCTTCCTCCTCCTCCTCCTCCTCCTCCTCCTCCTCCTCCTCCTCCTCCTCCTCCTCCTCCTCCTCCTCCTCCTTCTCCTTATGC
Source organism: Theodoxus fluviatilis (assembly GCA_034096865.1). Taxonomy (NCBI): domain Eukaryota; kingdom Metazoa; phylum Mollusca; class Gastropoda; order Cycloneritida; family Neritidae; genus Theodoxus; species Theodoxus fluviatilis. The sequence goes on from JAWQFJ010033529.1 coordinate 2,070, forward strand.
TCCTCCTTCTCCTTATCCTCCTCCTCCTCTTCCTCCTCCTCCTCCTCCTCCTCCTCCTCCTCCTCCTCCTCCTCCTCCTCCTCCTCCTCCTCCTCCTCCTCCTCCTCCTCCTCCTCCTCCTCCTCCTTTCTCCTCCTCTTCTTCTTTCTCCTCCTCTTCTTCTTTCTCCTCCTCCTCCCCCTCCTCCTCCCCCTCTTCTTCTTCTTCTTCTTCTTCTTCTTCTTCTTCTTCTTCTTCTTCTTCTTCTTCTTCTTCTTCTTCTTCTTCTTCTTCTTCTTCTCTTTCTTCTTCTATTTTCTTGTTGTCGTCGTCATCGTTTACTCCTCCCCATTTTCAAGGCAAGCACACCGTCTGGATGCAGAAGATTCCCCTCCTCCTCCCCCTCTTCTTCTTCTTCTTCTTCTTCTTCTTCTTCTTCTTCTTCTTCTTCTTCTTCTTCTTCTTCTTCTCTTTCTTCTTCTATTTTCTTGTTGTCGTCGTCATCGTTTACTCCTCCCCGTTTTCAAGGCAAGCACACCGTCTGGATGCAGAAGATTCGCTTCTAGTGTGCAGCAAGTCGGTGGGTGAGATTATTCAAAATAATTATGGAATGGAAAGAAGGAACCTAAGAATGTCCTTATTTCTCGGAAGACATGCGCGACGGAAGACTTTCAAGCAAAGGAAAAAGTGAAAAAGGCTTTCTGTCACAATCAAATGATGGCGGTCTCTTGGGGAAAAGGATTGCAGTAGGCCTACGTGTATTTGCGTGCGTGTGCATGCGTATCTGTATTTGAGTGTGCGTATATGTGTATATGCGTGTGTGTGTGCATGCATACGTTTACAATTCTGCGTGTGCGTGAGTGTGTGAGATAGATAGATAGATAGAGAGAGAGAGAGAGAGAGAGAGAGAGAGAGAGAGAGAGAGAGAGAGAGAGAGAGAGAGAGAGAGAGAGAGAGGAGAGAGAGAGAGAGAGGAGAGAGAGAGGAGAGAGAGAGAGAGAGAGAGAGAGAGAGAGAGAGAGAGAGAGAGAGAGAGAGAGAGAGAGAGAGAGAGAGAGAGAGAGAGAGAACTGAACTGAACTTATTCATTAGGCCATCGGCCCATTGCAACTAACATTAAGAAGAATATTGATCCTTCATGGTTTTGTCACAGAACAAAATAACCGACTGCGTAGGAAGTCTGTCTTCACTCAGTCTATATAGCCTCAACCAGTGCTTCAGTGCCCTCACGCTGCTGTTGATGTATAGGGGGAATCTTCCTAGATCTCCGTATATTTATAATATGATTAGGTGATCTAGGGTCAAGACCGAGGAATCTTTTAAAAGCGAAAGTGTGGACTCTTTCCATTTTCTCCCGTCTCTCTCGACTCTATAACTCTCCTTCGTACAACAGTGACGACTGCAACTGTGAATTGAACAACTGGGTGAAAATTCTTGTAACAGTGCTTCGGACTTTACACACACACACACACACACAAACACAAACACACACAAACACACATACACACACACACAAACAGACACACACACAAACACAATACCTTGTAGGGCTGGAGGGACCAAACGCCAAGGAAGAGGTTGCTGTGGAACTGAGTGCAGAGCACCAGGGACACCTGGGCAGGACAGCCGGGAAAAGCAGATGTGTGGGGGACTCCCAGACATGCGTAACGCAGACCTGTGGTCAGCAGGGCCTGCGGGGCGGAGCACCCTTTCACGGCCACTGGCAGGCTGAGCTCCACCATGTCTGTTGAAAATAAAAAAGTAAATGTCTGGTTTTACATAGTGACTCCTCACCCAAGTCTGGGTTTCACTGGGACCCTTGACCAATCCTTCACTGGCACTAGACAAAAACTCGGTGACAGGCAGACAAGGTGCACACAGTCAGGTGCCAGCAGAGTCTCCCAGACAAGCCCCCGTCTGTCAAGGTTGGTGTTGATGTCACAAGCTCGAGACACCAACTGACAGTAAAAAAGAAAACAAATACGAGAAATTCCTTCAGTCACTAATCACATTTAAGAACAAACACGCCAAAAATAGAATTTAATTATGGAAAAGCTTTGACTCTGTTGGCCTGCTTCGTGGTGTTTAAAAGTTTGGTGTTCAGGATTGGAGAAGTAAAGGGAACTAAAGCTATAACTCGCCGTTAGCCAGCTGCGTGGATTTTAAATTCCTTTTTGGATGTGGGTTCCAGCTGAGGAGGTTTTTTTTTGGTAGAGCAGCTGCCTTATGTGAACAGTAGAGGCCATTCCATTTTTGCCAGTGTGCAAGGCTCTGCAGATTCTGGAGCTGCATGCATCTAGGTGCATCACTCACAATGCTTTCCCAACTCAGGAGTAAAGCCAGTGAAGGCACATTGTAGACTGATTAACACAACAAAAACAGGTTTTAACATAAAACCATTGACTCATGGGATGGCAGGAGAGGAACAGATTGCATTCTTTCAAACTCCTTTCACCCTCTCTTTTCTGTTATTTCACTCTCCAGACACTAAAATTTTTTTCTATACTCCTGAAATCTTGCACATCTTCTTGCAGATCTTTGCATGAGTGTTGTGGGCAAAGCCGTCTAGTACTGTTGTACACAGCGGAAATGCCAGAAGTTTTAGCTTGTTTTGGAGGATGCATGACATACTTTTCCATATAGTTTGCTGGTCATGTGAAAATTGTTCTGTGTCCTTCCAAAGTCTGAAGTGTGTGTGTGTGTGTGTGTGTGTGTGTGTGTGTGTGTGTGTGTGTGTGTGTGTGTGTGTGTGTGTGTGTGTGTGTGCGTGTGTGTGTGTGTGTGTGAGAGAGAGAGAGAGAGAGAAAGAGAGAGGGAGAGAAAGAGAGAGGGAGAGAAAGAGAGAGAGAGAGAAAGAGAGAGAGAGGTCCATCAAGTGTGGGAATGTCTATCAGGAGCTATTTCTGTGTGAGAAGTTATGTTTAAGCAGGATTGTCACAGATGGTGAATGCT
>JAWQFJ010033529.1:15000-22500 GCA_034096865.1 Theodoxus fluviatilis
TCGTATGCTTAAAGAAAAAATTGACTTTTAAGGCAGCTCTGCAACAGAAAGAAAGCACAGCTAGTGTCTTTGCAGCCGTGAACGCTAATGCTCTGGTTGTTTCACTCGGACAAAAGGTGTTTGTATTGAATGTATCAGTTAATTCCTGAATTGTAAATTGTGACACAGGTTCTCAACTACTGCGCGGTTGATAACATGCAGACATTCGTGTATCTTGATTGCTTTTATCTTTTGTTATCGCTGTGATATTGGGGGTGAAGGATGTGTTCACCAAAAACTAACCATAAAATCAAACAAAACAAACCCCAAAAATCCAGAAAGTTTCATTCCTAACACAATCATAAGGCAGTCGCTTAATTACAAAACCAGGCAAATCGTCATCGTTGGGAGAGGTGGAGTGTCTATGAGCCATGCTGTCGAGATGTTTCCCCTTCATTTTCCGCGATGATGCTCTTTTGTGATGTCCAAACTTTCGCCTTTCACGCCTGAGCTTAAATTCCTTCCAGTAAAAACACAAGACTGACGTCTCTCTTGATCTCATTTCATTTCATCTTTATTTAACAAGGGTTACATATTGAACGGGTGTTTGTCCTACACACGCTGGCCATCTCCGTATTCTTGTATGTGTTGCACTCTTCTCTTGCACTATCCTGATGTACGGGGGTTCTCCTGGCTTGCGCTAGGAAGTCGAAGTGACAGACACTGGTGGTCGTTTTCCGATAAACTTTATTCACGCACTGATCGCTACAGTGGTGAAAATAAGCCAACAGCCATTCGTAGTACTCACAGCAGAAAACTCGCTCTGTACAGGGTCAAAGCTCTCACCTTTAACTCTGTCGCATCTGCTGCTCTCCCCCACTCTCGCTTTCTCGCTCCTTATATACATTTACACAATTTCTAGAAACTACCAGCGCCATGTTGAACATACTCCCACACTCCTAGCTGTGACGCGACTGACTTACTGTGTCACAACAAGCTAATGTTAGCCTAACTCGGTCGGGGGTCAAGGCCAACGACCTGACCGATACACAAAAATCAAGTGCGCCTGCGATGCTGCGAGTAGGTTCGAGAAAACTTCACAACATAGCTCCTCCCCTAAAGACCGAAACGACCTCGTTGGTCTCACTACATGTACATCTCCACAAAACATCATGAACTTACACTTCCAAAAATACACAACTAGCAACAACATTATCATCAACAACAACAACAACAAAATACCGGGAAAAGTCAATCTGCGGTCCAGGTAGTCCAAAAATTACAAAATGAGTGGCATAGATGCAGAAACCTGACACATGGGCGTACGCTTCCTTGCGGTAGCTCCTACCCAGTCCATGGGGTCAATTTCTGCAAGACCACTGTCCATAATGTCACTGAAAGTAAAGAACTTCTCACAGGAAGCGAGAGGGTCGCGTCACGCCGCCCTCGCCGCGTGTATGTCTGTACGTCCTCAGGGGTTGCTCCATCCTCGCTCTCGTCTTCCGAGGAAGGGCCTGATACAGCGTCTCTCTCAGTGGGCTCGTCGTCATCGGTTGGATCAGGGTGGCGCCGTGGTGACTGCCACCAGTCCGGCGGTAGTTCTCCCTGGTACTTCCAGAGACGGGCACGGTTCACATAACGTCCTCCCGGTGGCCGAGCCAGCTTGGTGGTGCATCCCTTCTCAGCCTGTGGGTTGGGGTACCACGGTGCAGTGCCATCAGGAGAGGTCTGGTGATAGGCCTTGCGGTCGTAACCAGTCTTCATTCCGTCCACGCTCCGCTGCAGGTGTGTCCTTGCGGACATTCCCACTGCCTGCAGCATACCCTGGAGCGGTTCCACACCCTGGGGCACTTCACGGGAGATATCCACCAATGGCCCGGTGACCACTGCAGAACTGTCAGTCTTGCTAGAGCCACTACGGCGACTGTGGAGTCTTGTCCGTGAGGCACAAATGGCCCAGCGCCGACACAAGTTGCGAACGGACTTGTGTCGACCAATCCAAAAGTACCGCTCACAGACGCGTCGGTACGTCTTCTGCCTTCCGAGGTGGCCAGCTGCTGGGTCATCGTGTACCTGTCTCAGCGCTTCCTCCTGCATGGCTCTCGGCAGAACAGGGAGAAGGCGGCAGGTTTCTCCCTTCTCGTCCATCCACTTTCTGTACAGCGCTCCATCCGTCAGCTGCAAGGCATCCCACTGGGTCCAGTACGCCTTGGTGACAGGGCTGGTAACGGCGACCTTCCTCCAGGGTGGGCGGACAGGCCTGTCCTCCATCCAGCGGATGATGGGCTGCAGGTCCGGGTCCTGTCTCTGTGCGACTGCCAGAGGCGTCTCTTGAGCGGCGATCCGCCTCAACGCACCCGAGGGCCGCAGTGAAGCATTCCCTTCACCCCCAAGACCCTTCAACTGCACGTGGTGCCCATCAATCAGCAGGAGGGACCGTCCCCAGTCTATAACACAGCAATGCTTCTGCAAAAAGTCTATCCCCAGGATGACGTCATCTTCTACATCGGCGATCACGAAGAGGTGAGAAATAACAAGCTCACCAGCCTTCATCTTCACTGTCACGACGCCGGGCACAGGGATCAGTCTGTTCATGACGTCAGTGAGCACCATTGCTGATTCCTCTCTTCTCTGGAAGGGGCACAGCCCAGTCTTTAACACCGAAATGGTCGCTCCTGAGTCGATCAGTGCCTGATGACGGTTGCCGTCGATGTGCACCTCGATCGCCGGTCCTCCTGGGTCTACTCGGACACTCTTCAACCGATGACTGATGCGATGTGGGGCGGTGGAGGCAGGGGACGCCGGGCTATGCCCCTTAAGCCCGGCGCATCCTAGTTTTCCTGGGCTGTGGTGGTCTTCTTCTTTCCCTGTGGACAGCGGCGAGCGATGTGGCCTGTCTTGTCGCAATTATAGCATCTGATCTGCCCTCGCTGCCCGTCTTGACGGAAAGAGCGGTTTTGCATCTTCTCCAAGAACTCCGCCATCAGCTTGCAAAACTGGTTCAGAGAGAGAGTGTCGGCCGTCACCCTCCGACTTCTCCTGGCTGCCAATGGCTCTGATCCGGTGAGGGTGAGATGCTCGCTGGGCCGCTTCCTCACGTTGAGCGATAGCCTCAACACGGAGAGCGGTGTTGACTGCTTCCGCCAAGGTAGAGGGAGCCAACACCTGTACTTGGCGTTTCGCTTCGTCGTCGGCGAGGGCATCAATGAACTTCTCCCGAGCCAAATCGTCGATTGCCTCCCTGTTAAAGTCAGGGTGCGCTCGCCTCACCAGCCTCTCAATGTCAGCTGCCAACTCGATGAGTGATTCTCCCTTCTTGCGCTTTCTCGTGTTGAGTGCTGCCTTAGCCTGGTCTGCATTTCGGGAATCTTGAAACCTGTCACTGAGTGCAGTGTAGTCATTCCTGCCTTCGGGTGAAATAGTTTCCAGGACTGTCAGCGCTTGTCCCGTCAGGCTGGAGATGAGGAAACTCGCTTTCTCCCGCTCTCCCCAACCGTTGATCTGCGCGGTCACCTCGAACTGGATGTGGTAGGCATCCCACGATGCCTTCCCGTCGTACGTTTGTGGCCGCTGCACTGGACGACCGGCTGGGGGGTATGCCTCTTCCTGGTTTGAGACTAACGGTGACGCCTCGACGCGAAGTTGCTTGGACGCCTGGTGGTTATCTTGGGTGCAAAATCTGGCTGGATAGGAGAGGCTTGCTTTTGTTTCTTCTTTCTCTTCCAGCTTTCTCTCCAGTCTGCAGATGACGGTGTCAAGCCGGGTTACTTCCCGTTTGAGTGAGTCGAGGCGTGTTGCTTCTTGCTGGAGATTAGCATCGATGCGATCTACCTCCTCTCTTACTGCCTCGATTTCCCTCTGCAGTCCCTCTGTCCCGGTTTTGATGGTCTGCAGTAACTCTTCCTGGCGTTCTGCTTCTTGTTGTTCTCTCCGTGCCTCTTTTTCTCTTTCTTCGAGCTCCTTCCTTTCACGGTATGCAGCTTCTTCTGCCTTCTCCTCTGCCTTCTCTCTCTCACGGTCTGCAGCTTCTTGCTGGCGACGCTTGGCTTCTTCTGCCTTGCTCCGCTCGCGGTCTCGTTTTTCCTCCTCCTGGGCTTCTCTCTGCTGCCTCTGTTGGTCGAGCAGAAGTCTCATCATCATTGCGATGTCTTCCGTTGGTTGCTCTGTCGCCTACGCACGTGCAGCGGATCGTGTTACGCGTTTCTCGCCTTCCATTTCCGTTGTCACTGTCACTGCTTCAACTGTTCCCCATCTGGGAACCAATGTTGCACTCTTCTCTTGCACTATCCTGATGTACGGGGGTTCTCCTGGCTTGCGCTAGGAAGTCGAAGTGACAGACACTGGTGGTCTTTTTCCGATAAACTTTATTCACGCACTGATCGCTACAGTGGTTAAAATAAGCCAACAGCAATTCGTAGTACTCACAGCAGAACACTCGCTCTGCACTCTGTCGTATCTGCTGCCCTGCTCCACTCTCGCTTTCTGGCTCCTTATATACATTTACACAATTTCTAGAAACTACCAGCACAATATCGCACATACTCCCACACTCCTAGCTGCGACGCGACCGACTTCACGTGACACTACAAGCCAATGTTAGCCTAACTCGGTCGGGGGTCAAGGCCAACGACCTGACCGATACACAAAAATCAAGTGCGCCTGCGATGCTGCGAGTAGGTTCGAGAAAACTTCACAACATATGCATGCGAGTCCTGAACACTCACATCTGAACTACAGAAATGGATACAAGCCCTGGAAATGAGATGCTACCGCAAGATTCTGAACATCTCATATAAAGACTATGTCACGAATGAGGAAGTCAGCAACAGGATCAGGAGAGCAATTGGACAGTACGACAGCTCTCGATCGTGAAAAGCAGAAAGCTGAAGTGGTACGGTCACGTGTCAAGAGGCAGTGGGCTGGCCAAGACCATCCTGCAAGATACCGTATCAGGTGGGAGAAGGAGAGGCAGGCAGAGAAAGAGGTGGGAAGACAACATCAAAGAATGGACAGGCTTGACCTTTGCTGACTCACAGCGAGCCACAGAGGATAGAGATCGATGAAGGAAGATTGTCCGAAAGTCATCAGTGGTGCCTCAACAACCCATCTAAGGGTTAAGAGACTGAACTGAACTGAACTTGTCCTACAGACGCCTATGATATAATCTCTCTCTCTCTCTCTCTCTCTCTCTCTCTCTCTCTCTCTCTCTCTCTCTCTCTCTCTCTCTCTCTCTCTCTCTCTCGCTTGCTCGCTCATGAGCACAGTCGCACTATCAAAGAATAAGGAGGTAGAGAAGGACAGTAGATTTCTATGCTTTTTGTTATTCTCCTTCTTAGCGAATTCGTATGTTAGCGGGAAGCAGATTCCTCCTTAAGCCAAACTGTGCACAAAGATTTTTTAGATTGTTTATGCTGGGCTCGATCTACAAGAGGGCAATAGTCCCGTTTCTTTGGGAGTGATCGCTGTAAGCATGTGCAGCATCCAATCAGTCAATTCCTGCAATAAAACGATGTCTAAAACCCCAAGTTGCCTACTTTTCATGCCAGTCTTGATACCGACTCCCGTTTCTTCCGTCAGCTAGCGTAGCAAGTCCGCTAGTGCGGCAAGCCCGCTAGCATAGCAAGTCAGCTAGTGTGACAAGTATGGTAGCATGGCAAGTCAGCTAGTGTGACAAGTCCGCTAGCATGGCCAGTACGCTAGAGTGGCAAGTACGCTAGCATGGCAAGTCCGCTTGCATGGCAAGTCCGCTAGCATGGCAAGTCCGCTAGCGAGGCAAGTACGCTAGCATGGCAAGTCCGCTTGCATGGCAAGTCCGCTAGCATGGCAAGTCCGCTTGCATGGCAAGTCCGCTAGAGTGGCAAGTACGCTAGCATAGCAAGTCAGCTAGTGTGACAAGTATGCTAGCATGGCAAGTCAGCTAGTGTGACAAGTCCGCTAGCATGGCCAGTACGCTAGAGTGGCAAGTACGCTAGCATGGCAAATACGCTTGCATGGCAAGTAAGCTAGAATGGCAAGTCCGCTTGCATGGCAAGTCCGCTTGCATGGCAAGTCCGCTAGCGAGGCAAGTACGCTAGCATGGCAAGTCCGCTTGCATGGCAAGTCCGCTAGCATGGCAAGTCCGCTAGCGAGGCAAGTAAGCTAGAGTGGCAAGTCCGCTAGCATGGCAAGTCCGCTTGCATGGCAAGTCCGCTAGCATGGCAAGTACGCTAGCATGGCAAGTCCGCTAGCATGGCAAGTCCGCTTGCATGGCAAGTCCGCTTGCATGGCAAGTCCGCTTGCATGGCAAGTCCGCTTGCATGGCAAGTCCGCTAGCAGGCAAGTACGCTAGCATGGCAAGTACGCTAGCATGGCAAGTCCGCTTGCATGGCAAGTCCGCTAGCGAGGCAAGTACGCTAGCATAGCAAGTACGCTTGCATGGCAAGTCCGCTTGCATGGCAAGTCCGCTTGCATGGCAAGTCCGCTTGCATGGCAAGTACGCTAGCATGGCAAGTACGCTAGCATGGCAAGTACGCTTGCATGGCAAGTACGCTAGCATGCAAAGTACGCTAGTGTCATTATCCTTAACAGTAGAGTATCCTAAAACGTAGAGCATGACCTACTTCCATATTAATAACATGACGTGATCACCCGCCATTTCTTGTTTTCTTGTCTGTGATTAGTCAACTACTTTTTTCTATACTGGGATTTTCGGTACTCTCTAACACAGGTAAAAAAATATACAAGAAAAAATCCACAAAGAAGAAATGTTGCACAACAACGTGATAATTTATATAACGAAATATTGTTTCATAATTCTTGTTTGTAATACTTCTGAGGGTGTTTAGTATTTGAAAAAGCATCTCATCGGCTTCGTTGGTAATGCATCGCCATGGAGGAGAAACAGCAGGCCATGGAGGAGATTGCCCAGTCCATGGGCCACGTGAAAAGTTACTTAGCGTCGAAAACCTATGCCCCTGGGTTGACGAAGGCCCAGAGAAATAGTGTATTCACATTCGCCAAAAGGTACGTCCTTGATTGTGTGTATTAGTGATTAGTAGTATAGTATGTTACGAATCGAATGTGCCGAATGGTGTGTGCACGTGATTGTGTTTTGACCGTGATTATTTTTAGAATGAGTTGGTGACGTAGTGACTGAGGAGTGTTCAAGAGTGAGCGGATGATCTGATTGATGTATATTTGTCGAGTGAAAGTGGTGTGCGACACTCGAGCGAATGAACCCCAAGGAGAAGGGTGAGTGCTGATTTTATCCGTTATCATTCTACATTCTAAATACCGCGGATGTATGATGATTGATAGTGAAGGAATGGATGAGTTAGTTTGCGTTATTTTCAGGGTTCTTCGGCATAGCGTAGCGTCTGCAGGAAAAGCCGCGAACGGCGCGATCTAAAAATAGATCAGCGAGTGACGTCTACCAACATCCGGGGACATCCTTTAGCGTGCGTTCCCATTGCTGTGCTGCAAGATTGTTCGACACTGCTCCTGGGGAAAATGCAACAGCGATTTAAGATACAAGCACAAAGA
>JAWQFJ010033529.1:35000-41606 GCA_034096865.1 Theodoxus fluviatilis
CAGACATACCGACATACATACAGACATACACACAGATATACTCACAGGCATACACATAAAAAACCACACAGACATACACATAGACTTACACATAGACAAAGACATAGACATACACATAGACAAACGCACAGACATACACACAGGCATACACACACATGCACACACACACACACAGACAAACAGATATACACACAGACATACAAGTATACAGGTATACATATAGACATACACACAGACATACATACAGACATACCAACAGACATACATACAGACATACACACAGATATACTCACAGGCATACACATAAACAAACACACAGACATACACATAGACTTACACATAGACAAAGACATAGACATACACATAGACAAACGCACAGACATACACACAGGCATACACACACATGCACACATACATACACACAGACATACACACACAAACAGATATACACACAGACATACACACAGGCATACACACACATGCACACATACATACACACAGACACACACATACAAACAGATATACAAACAGACATACTCACAGACTTACGCATACACATACGTACTTACACACAGATATACACGCAGACATACACACAGACATACACACAGACATCCACACAAATATACACACAGATATACACACAGACATAGCCACAGGCATACACACAGATATACACAAGACATACACACAACATACACCCAGGCATACACACAGACATACACGCAGGCATACACGCAGACATACACGCAGACATACACGAGGACATACACACAGACATACACGCAGACATACACGAGGACATACACACAGACATACACGAGGACATACACACAGACATACACGAGGACATACACACAGACATACACGAGGACATACACACAGACATACACACAGACATACACGAGGACATACACACAGACATACACGAGGACATACACACAGACATACACGAGGACATACACACAGACATACACGCAGACATACACGCAGACATACACACAGACATACACGAGGACATACACACAGACATACACAAGGACATACACACAGACATACACACAGACATACACGAGGACATACACGAGGACATACACACAGACATACACGCAGATATACACACAGACATACACACAGACATACACACCTGCCAGGATAAGTCAGCACCACTGCAGCTCCCGGAGCCCCTCTGCCAGTTCCCGACATCCGGGGCTTGAAGCCCGAGGCCAAGAGATGGCGCTCAAAGGAGCCAGTGCTGCAAGGTCGAAGATGACGAGACATCGATGTGTTTTACAATGAATAAGCCGTGATGAAAATTGCTGTTTTTTCCCAATAAACACGGTATATATTACAGTAACACCTAACTTATTCCAAACTAGAGAGCGCAAACCTCCGCCAAGGAAGCCAACATTGCTCTTCCATGGCCTGTATGATTAACAAACGCAGCATGTTCTGCTAGCCAGGCCTGTATGATTAACAAACGCAGCATGTTCTGCTAGCCAGGCCTGTGTGATTAACAAACGCAGCATGTCCTGCTAGCCAGGCCTGTATGATTAACAAACGCAGCATGTTCTGCTAGCCAGGCCTGTATGATTAACAAACGCAGCATGTTCTGCTAGCCAGGCCTGTATGATTAACAAACGCAGCATGTTCTGCTAGCCAGGCCTGTGTGATTAACAAACGCAGCATGTTCTGCTAGCCAGGCCTGTATGATTAACAGACGCAGCATGTTCTGCTAGCCAGGCCTGTATGATTAACAAACGCAGCATGTTCTGCTAGCCAGGCCTGTGTGATTAACAAACGCAGCATGCTCTGCTAGCCAGGCCTGTATGATTAACAAACGCAGCATGTTCTGCTAGCCAGGCCTGTATGATTAACAAACGCAGCATGTTCTGCTAGCCAGGCCTGTATGATTAACAAACGCAGCATGTTCTGCTAGCCAGGCCTGTATGATTAACAAACGCAGCATGTTCTGCTAGCCAGGCCTGTATGATTAACAAACGCAGCATGTTCTGCTAGCCAGGCCTGTATGATTAACAAACGCAGCATGTTCTGCTAGCCAGGCCTGTATGATTAACAAACGCAGCATGTTCTGCTAGCCAGGCCTGTATGATTAACAAACGCAGCATGTTCTGCTAGCCAGGCCTGTATGATTAACAAACGCAGCATGTTCTGCTAGCCAGGCCTGTATGATTAACAAACGCAGCATGTTCTGCTAGCCAGGCCTGTATGATTAACAAACGCAGCATGTTCTGCTAGCCAGGCCTGTATGATTAACAAACGCAGCATGTTCTGCTAGCCAGGCCTGTATGATTAACAAACGCAGCATGTTCTGCTAGCCAGGCCTGTATGATTAAACAACGCAGCATGTTCTGCTAGCCAGGCCTGTATGATTAACAAACGCAGCATGTTCTGCTAGCCAGGCCTGTATGATTAACAAACGCAGCATGTTCTGCAAGCCAGGCCTGTATGGTTAACAAACGCAGCATGTTCTGCTAGCCAGGCTTGTATGATTAACAATCGCAGCATGTTCTGCTAGCCAGGCCTGTATGAATAACAAACGCAGCATGTTCTGCTAGCCAGGCCTGTATGAATAACAAATGCAGCATGTTCTGCTAGCCAGGCCTGTATGATTAACAAACGCAGCATGTTCTGCTAGCCAGGCCTGTATGAATAACAAACGCAGCATGTTCTGCTAGCCAGGCCTGTATGATTAACAAACGCAGCATGTTCTGCTAGCCAGGCCTGTATGATTAACAAACGCAGCATGTTCTGCTAGCCAGGCCTGTATGATTAACAAACGCAGCATGTTCTGCTAGCCAGGCCTGTATGATTAACAAACGCAGCATGTTCTGCTAGCCAGGCCTGTATGATTAACAAACGCAGCATGTTCTGCTAGCCAGGCCTGTGTGATTAACAAACGCAGCATGTTCTGCTAGCCAGGCCTGTATGATTAACAAACGCAGCATGTTCTGCTAGCCAGGCCTGTATGATTAACAAACGCAGCATGTTCTGCTAGCCAGGCCTGTGTGATTAACAAACGCAGCATGTTCTGCTAGCCAGGCCTGTATGATTAACAAACGCAGCATGTTCTGCTAGCCAGGCCTGTATGATTAACAAACGCAGCATGTTCTGCTAGCCAGGCCTGTATGATTAACAAACGCAGCATGTTCTGCTAGCCAGGCCTGTATGATTAATGATTAACAAACGCAGCATGTTCTGCTAGCCAGGCCTGTATGATTAACAAACGCAGCATGTTCTGCTAGCCAGGCCTGTATGATTAATCAAGGCAGCATGCTCTGCTAGCCAGGCCTGTATGATTAATCAAGGCAGCATGCTCTGCTAGCCAGGCCTGTATGATTAACAAACGCAGCATGTTCTGCTAGCCAGGCCTGTATGATTAATCAAGGCAGCATGCTCTGCTAGCCAGGCCTGTATAATTAACAAACGCAGCATGTTCTGCTAGCCAGGCCTGTATGATTAACAAACGCAGCATGTTCTGCTAGCCAGGCCTGTATGATTAACAAACGCAGCATGTTCTGCTAGCCAGGCCTGTATGATTAATCAAGGCAGCATGTTCTGCTAGCCAGGCCTGTATGATTAATCAAGGCAGCATGTTCCGCTAGCCAGGCCTGAGTCTATGAAGTTTTGTTCCTTTTATTGGCTGAGACAGAGCGATGTCTGAGTGCGGAACGCATACGCCCGCGTCGTCAATAGTTTGACGTCATCAACTTCCTGATGGCAATAGCATCTCCCTATGCTTGGATTCCCATACTACATAACAAATAACATTATCTTTTTGGTTGTAATTCTCAAACGACATCACAGATAACCTCCAAAATTTAATAGATTCTTTCTTCGTTAAATTCTGACCTTCCACCTAATTTCATCAGGATCCGATTTAAACTTTTTGAGTTATTTTGATGAATAACCAAAACAAAACAAAAAAGCCTGACTAGACCGACCGACCGACCGACCAAGTAAGTAACTAACGAAGCGAGGGTAAACATAACTTCCTTGACGGAGGTAACCAGTGGTTTGTTCCACGTAGTGCCCATGTCATATCCTAGACCGTAGAGTATCCTAAAACGTAGAGCGTGACCTACTTGCATAGTATTAACATGACGTGTTCATCCGCCAAATCTTGTGATAGGACAATGCCCCCGCAGAGATGACTTTCCCCCGCCTACTCTTGTTATCTTAACCGTGATTAGCCGGTTGTAACGGTGAGTGTTTTATGAAATCTCGGACCCAAAGATGTTTGTCTTTGCTGCGTGTGATAACACAAACATTTCTAGAGGAAAGTACCATTCGATCGGGTAATAAAGTGAAAGAAAACGATGAAAACCCATATTTCGTCATGTTAATAATATGCAAGTAGGTCACGCTCTACGTTTTAGGATACTCTACGGTCTAAGATATGACACCAGCATTGCACAGAAGATAAAGCACATCGAGTTCACAGGTCGAGGCTGCACACCAGTTCTTGACGTCAGCATTTGACGTGTGATCCAGACATGTTTGAAGAAAGAGAATGAGGCTTCACAAGGTGCGTCTTGCCTCTCAAAAAAGGAGGAAATCACAATAAAAGTCTCAAACTAGCCCTTTTCCTTGCAAATATTTCCTTGAATTTTAGCTTTTTTTTGTAGATGCGAAATCTGAGTTAGTACGCGCGTCATCGTCGACTTGTACATGTACAACATTGCACTGTATCAGCCGTGGTCCATCGTAACTTACCGGAAGTCGGGTGGGATGACGTAAGCATAGACGCTTCCGTTCGAGGGGCTGTTGGTGGTCACCAAGAGGTCCAGACCGCCATCTTGGTTCAAGTCGGCCACCTGCACGTCGAAGACCTGTCCAATGCTGGAGTCTAGAGTCCTCGACTTGACCTGTATATGTACACATCCACACTGCATTCTAGAGTCCTGGACTTGACCTGTATATGTACACATCCACACTGCATTCTAGAGTCCTGGACTTGACCTGTATATGTACGCATCCACACTGCATGTAGGCTGAATTTCAATGGCGGCAACTGGACCTTCTGCCTGTCTGTGTTATGTTAGTGTGTCCGTCATTTGTATCTGTCTTTGTTCACGTATGCACGCACGCACACCCCCCCCCCCCCCCCCCCGGACCCCCCAGCCCCACTCCCAACACACACACACACATACACACCACTCACACACACACACACGCGCGCGCGCGCACACACACACGTAGACAGACAAAGACACATGTGCACACACATGTACACACACACACAAACATGTACACACACACCACTCACTCACGCTCGCGCGCGCACGCATACAAACACACACACACACACACACACACGCACACTGAGCAGTCATTTCAAACGTGCTGTTCACGCACAAGCGTGGAAGAACATAAATCGGGCAGCAAATACTTTCAACCTGCAGACACTGACTTGAACGACAGGAAGTGACAGTTTTTAATGCAGATTTTGAGAATGGATTGTGAGTGGATACATCAGCCATTTAGACAATGTAAGAATATACAGTGAGCAGCAACCAGTTTTGTAAGCTTTTTAAAAAAAATTGGGTTATGGCCCTAATCAGTTTCGAAAACGAAAAGAAGGACGCACTTTCACGAGAGTGTCAAATATTGCCATAGTACCGTTTTCTGCTGCCAAACTGATCTAAAAGCACGTTGTCAGGGCTGAAAAAAAAAGTTGCGGTTACGGTAAGCCTACCGAGTTTTTTTCCTCTTTTTCTACCGACCCTAAACTTGTTCTGATCGCGTAGAAAAAAAAGAAGAAAGAAAGAAAGAAAGAAAGAAAGAAAGAAAGAAAGAAAGAAAGAAAGAAAGAAAGAAAGGAAGGAAGGAAGGAAGTAAGGAAGGAAGAAAGAAAGAAAGACAAATCAAGTTACCAACGCACCTCGCTGACCCGTCTTCCATGCACGTGGGGAATCCGTTATTTAAGGGTTTTTTAAGAATAAATTATTTGGCGTTTTCTGTGAAAGAGAAGTATTTTTGCCTACGTCCAGTCTGGTCTCTTCTATTATGAAAACAGTCAGGCCGACCTCCCGACCCTTTTGTGTGTGGCCATGTCACCGTAACCCCAACTAGTGTGTGTGTGTGTGTGTGTGTGTGTGTGTGTTTGCTAATACAGTTTGGTTCATTATCTTGCAGCATGTTGTGGTTATTTTATCAGTAATAGCCAGGGGGAAAATGAATTGTTAAACGCAGAGAAAAAAGAAGTCTGTGCGAGGCTCAGTGCCGTGGTTATATCCCTGGGAGGGGAGAAATCTGGGTTTATTTAAATATCATAAGAAACGAACGTTACTCCGCGGTACTGACGCGGAATGCTCTCCCCTATTTTACACGAACGTTGTTGGACGCCAGTGAGGGGCTTGAGATTCTGTCCCTGGATACTGCAACAGTTTGGTAAAAATAACTGCAGAACTAAGGGAAGCAACCCTTCCATAACTGTCCTTTCAATAAGAGTTACCTCCCCCCGGGGATCCCTGAATTCCCTGTATCAAATGGCTGATTAAAACGGCACGCTGTCCTACCAGAAAACTGTCTTGGGTCATCACTACATCTGTGACATACCCAAGAACATTACATGGTGTCAGA
>JAWQFJ010033531.1:0-42500 GCA_034096865.1 Theodoxus fluviatilis
GCATGTTTCACGCCAAAACTTTTTGCTGTGCATATGCAATCTTTCATTTTGTAACTTTCCTTCTACCTTAAATGAATCTTCCCAATCAGAGCCAGCCTCCGATGCAAGAATAAAGCAAAAGACAAAATGTTACCGATTCACAGTTTGTTTATTTACAAAGTTTTGTATCACAGTGTGCCTGTAAATTTACTGCTTCAGCTTGCTGGAGTAGAAGCGTCTCACTCGTTATGGCTTCCCCAGACATCCTGCTTCACCTGCTCCTGGAGTCGGCAGCATCACCACCAGCCTCCTCCGCGCTCCATGCCGCACTTTCCAACACCGCATTGCCCTCCACGAGGCAAATGTCCTACAGGCCTGGAACCTCGGGGAGACCTAGAGCTCCTTCCTGCTGCAGACCTCCCACACCCATTCTTGGACATTTCTCCACCTCTTCATTACAGTTTCTTCCCCACAGTCCATCAACGTCTAGTATCTCTTATTATCGGTCCCTACCATCAATCTCTCGTTATTCCCCAGGTGCATATATCGTGTGTCTGTCTAATCCCCCATCCACTCGATCACTCACATCTCTTCAATATCTGTACTCCCACCATTTCATTTCCACTGGCCTTTTCAAGGCGTTGGCCCATGGCTGTGGATGCGTTTTGGCCACGACCGGGGCCCCCCGCCCCGCCCTCTAAGCAAGCAGGGTGCAAGTGGACTCTGGCGAGTTGGCCGATTTTTGACAAGAGCATGAAATGCATCTACTGTTCATACCCACACGCAGGCACGATGCGAAATTAATGCTTTCTTCCCCAAGCAGGAAAAGGGAACTGACCACTTTGACTTTAGGGCAACGAGCACTGACCAAGTCCTAAGTGCCGGAGTGGAGAGCGACCCACCATGCACTCTCTACCTCCACAGTCGACACCCCAAAATGGCACCTTTAATCTACCCATCACAGGACACCTACACAGACTGTAAGCACGGTTCTCAGGGGGGGGGGGGAACTGAGGATGAGTCCCTCGTCAAACCCGACACGGGAGTTCGATGGCAACTGAAGGGCCAGCCCCAGCAGAGCCTGTCTCCATCGACAATAGGTGATAAGCAAGGTTGTTTTTTTTATGGCACAAGACCGTGTACGGACGAGATGAAAGTACCAAAGCTACACTTTGCAAAACTGCATGCAGGCACATCCTGTCACCACCTACTCCGCCTGGCACCAACGCTACATCGCACACACAGACAACACAGCATGCCTGGCACACCAACAAATCTCACACACATGCATCAATAACCCACAGCATGGCCTGGCACAGAACCGACATCTTCACCACCACACAGGGACAGGCCACAGCTGACCTCGACGCAATCACACGACTATCTCCCACCACCAGGACACCACAGCTCCCTGGCACAACCAACATCTCACACACAGAACACTCAACAGCTGGCCTGGCACCAACCGACATCTCCACCTCACGACAGATTACCACAGACTGCCAGGCACTTTCCCGACATCTTTCACCACAGACAACACAGCTGCCTGGCACACCAGACATCTCATACACAGACAGACCACAGGGCTCTGCCTGGGCACCACCGACATTCTCTACACACAGACACCACAGCTGGCCTGTGCACAGCCGACATCTCACGCACGGACACACCCAGCTGCCTGTGCCACACCACAAAATCTCAATACCACAGGGACAAACACACGCATGCCTGCAGCTACCGATCATCCTCATACACACAAGACACCCCAGCGGACTGGCACTCCGACATCTCAAAAACAGACACCACAGTCTGCCTGGCACACCGACATCTCACACAACAGACAACCACAGCTCGCCTGGCCACACCGGGACACTCTCATACACAGACACCACAGGCTGCCTGGACACACCGACATTCATACCAGACTCTCACCGCCTCTGCCGGCACACCGCTCTACACACAGACAGGCCACAGCTGCCTGGCAGCCGTGCGGCCAACACATCTCCACACACGAGCACCACACAACAGGCGCTCGCCTGGGCACACCGACATCATCACCACACAGATACCACAGCTGCCAAGGCACAGTTCCGCCATCTCACGATCACAAAGACAACACAAGGCGCCTGAGCCACACCCGACATCTCATCACACAGACACCCCAGCTGCCTGGGCACACCGACATTCTCATACAACAGCAACCATCAGCTGCCTAGGCACCACCGACATCTCACACACAGAACAAACACAGCTGCCTGGCACACCAAACCTCTCATACACAGACAACACAGCTGCCTGGCAGCACCGGACATCTCATACCACACAGGACACCACAGCTGCCTGGCACACAGACATCTCACACACAGGACACCACAGCTGCCTGGCACAAACCGGACAGCTCATACACAGGACACCACAGCTGCCTGGCAACACCGACATCTCCTACACAGACACCACAGCTGCCTGGCACAGCCAACATCTCATACACCAGACAACCAGCTGCCTGGCACACCGACATCTCAAACACACAGGACCACACCAGCTGCCTGGGCCACACCGACATAGCACACACGCAGACACCACAGCTGCCGGGACTGGCACACCGACATCTCACACACCGACAGACACCACAGCTGCCTGGCACCACGACATCTCACACACACCAGACACCACAGCTGCCTGCACACTGACATCTCACACACACAGACACCACAGCTGCCTGGCTACACTGACGCATCTCGCACACACAGACCAGCACAGCTGCCTGGCACACCGAGATCTCACACACAGCTTACCACAGCTGCCTGGCACACCTGACAGCTCACACACACAGACACCACAGTCTTGCCCTGCACACCAAACATCGTCATACACAGACACCACAGCTGCCTGGCACACTGACATCTCACACACACAGACACCACAGCTGCCCTGGCACACTGACATCTCAACACACACAGACACCCACAGCTCGCCTGGCACACTGACATGCTCACACACACCAGACACCACAGCTGCCTGGCACACTGACATCTCACACACAGACACCACAGCTGCCTGGCACTCGGCCAGCTGAAATAACATCACACACACAGACACCACAGCTGCCAGGCACACCGACATCTCACACACACAGACACCACAGCTACCTGACACACTGACATCTCACACACACAGACACCACAGCTGCCTGGCACACCAACATCTCACACACACAGACACCACAGCTGCCTGGCACACTGACATCTCACACACACAGACACCACAGCTGCCAGGCACTCGGCCAGCTGAAATTACATCTCACACACAGACACCACTGGCAGGAGCGACATGGCACCACTCCCAGGACAGATTCATCTTGCAGCTGCTGAGCACAGGGCAGTGAGGTAAATGCAGATTGAGACAGCTCCGTCACTGAGGCGGGACAGCTCCGTCACTGAGGCAGGACAGCTCCGTCACTGAGGCGGGACAGCTCCGTCACTGAGGCAGGACAGCTCCGACACTGAGGCGAGACAGCTCCGTCACTGTGGCGGGACAGCTCCGTCACTGAGGCAGCACAGTGGACTTTGCTGGGTGGCTGTGACCTGCAGTCCACACCATGCCTCCACACCTTGACTGCCTCCGCACGGAGCCTGCCTGTGCCACTCTATGTCTTCAGTCCGTACTTGCGCATGATCTGCAAGCAAACACAAACACTGTCAGGCAAGAGAGCCTCAACAAAACGGGCAACAAGCTTTTTTGGGTCTCGAAACAGTGAGCAACAAGATTAAAAACCAACAATATGGACAGAAAGAGTATCCGTGGAGAACAGAGTACCTGCACTTCACAGCCATTCCTAGTACAGACAGCACTGCCTGTATGCCTGCACTTAACAGCCATTCTTAGTACAGACAGCACTGCCTGTATGCCTGCACTTCACAGCCATTCCTAGTACAGACAGCACTGCCTGTATGCCTGCACTTCACAGCCATTCCTAGTACAGACAGCACTGCCTGTATGCCTGCACTTCACAGCCATTCCTAGTACAGACAGCACTGCCTGTATGCCTGCACTTCACAGCCATTCCTAGTACAGACAGCACTGCCTGTATGCCTGCACTTCACAGCCATTCCTAGTACAGACAGCACTGCCTGCACTTCACAGCCATTCCTAGTACAGACAGCACTGCCTGTATGCCTGCACTTCACAGCCATTCCTAGTACAGACAGCACTGCCTGTATGCCTGCACTTCACAGCCATTCCTAGTACAGACAGCACTGCCTGTATGCCTGCACTTCACAGCCATTCCTAGTACAGACAGCACTGCCTGTATGCCTGCACTTCACAGCCATTCCTAGTACAGACAGCACTGCCTGCATGCCTGCACTTCACAGCCATTCCTAGTACAGACAGCACTGCCTGTATGCCTGCACTTCACAGCCATTCCTAGTACAGACAGCACTGCCTGTATGCCTGTCCTTCACAACCATTCCTAGTACAGACAGCACTGCCTGTATGCCTGCACTTCACAGCCATTCCTAGTACAGACAGCACTGCCTGTATGCCTGTCCTTCACAACCATTCCTAGTACAGACAGCACTGCCTGTATGCCTGTCCTTCACAACCATTCCTAGTACAGACAGCACTTCTTGTATGCCTGCACTTCACAGCCATTCCTAGTACAGACAGCACTGCCTGTATGCCTGTCCTTCACAGCCATTCCTAGTACAGACAGCACTGCCTGCACTTCACAGCCATTCCTAGTACAGACAGCACTGCCTGTATGCCTGCACTTCACAGCCATTCCTAGTACAGACAGCACTTCTTGTATGCCTGCACTTCAGCCATTCCTAGTACAGACAGCACTGCCTGTATGCCTGCACTTCACAGCCATTCCTAGTACAGACAGCACTGCCTGCACTTCACAGCCATTCCTAGTACAGACAGCACTGCCTGTATGCCTGCACTTCACAGCCATTCCTAGTACAGACAGCACTGCCTGTATGCCTGCACTTCACAGCCATTCCTAGTACAGACAGCACTGCCTGTATGCCTGCACTTCACAGCCATTCCTAGTACAGACAGCACTGCCTGTATGCCTGCACTTCACAGCCATTCCTAGTACAGACAGCACTGCCTGCACTTCACAGCCATTCCTAGTACAGACAGCACTGCCTGTATGCCTGCACTTCACAGCCATTCCTAGTACAGACAGCACTGCCTGTATGCCTGCACTTCACAGCCATTCCTAGTACAGACAGCACTGCCTGTATGCCTGCACTTCACAGCCATTCCTAGTACAGACAGCACTGCCTGTATGCCTGCACTTCACAGCCATTCCTAGTACAGACAGCACTGCCTGTATGCCTGCACTTCACAGCCATTCCTAGTACAGACAGCACTGCCTGTATGCCTGCACTTCACAGCCATTCCTAGTACAGACAGCACTGCCTGTATGCCTGCACTTCACAGCCATTCCTAGTACAGACAGCACTGCCTGTATGCCTGCACTTCACAGCCATTCCTAGTACAGACAGCACTGCCTGTATGCCTGCATTTCACAGCCATTCCTAGTACAGACAGCACTGCCTGTATGCCTGCACTTCACAGCCATCCCTAGTACAGACAGCACTGCCTGTATGCCTGACACTTCCACAGCCATTCCTAGTACAGAACAGCACTCTGCCTGTCACGCTGCGATTCCAACAGCCATCCCTAGTACAGAACTGCACTGCCCTGGTATGCCTGCACTTTCACAGTCCATTCCTAGTTACAGACAGCACTGCCTGTCTGCTCTGCACACCCATTTCACAGCCATTCCTAGCTACAGACAGCACTGCCTGTGATGCCTGCCACTTCACAGCCATTCCTAGGTACAAGACAGCACTGCCTGTTACGCCTGCGCTTCACAAGCCAGTCCTAGTACAGACAGCACTGCCTCTGTATGCCCTGACTTTCACAGCCATGCCTAGTACAGACAGCACTGCCTGTATGCCTGCACTTCACAGCCATTCCTAGTACAGACAGCACTGCCTGTATGCCTGCACTTCACAGCCATTCCTAGTACAGACAGCACTGCCTGTATGCCTGCACTTCACAGCCATTCCTAGTACAGACAGCACTGCCTGTATGCCTGCACTTCACAGCCATTCCTAGTACAGACAGCACTGCCTGTATGCCTGCACTTCACAGCCATTCCTAGTACAGACAGCACTGCCTGTATGCCTGCACTTCACAGCCATTCCTAGTACAGACAGCACTGCCTGTATGCCTGCACTTCACAGCCATTCCTAGTACAGACAGCACTGCCTGTATGCCTGCACTTCACAGCCATTCCTAGTACAGACAGCACTGCCTGTATGCCTGCACTTCACAGCCATTCCTAGTACAGACAGCACTGCCTGTATGCCTGCACTTCACAGCCATTCCTAGTACAGACAGCACTGCCTGTATGCCTGCACTTCACAGCCATTCCTAGTACAGACAGCACTGCCTGTATGCCTGCACTTCACAGCCATTCCTAGTACAGACAGCACTGCCTGTATGCCTGCACTTCACAGCCATTCCTAGTACAGACAGCACTGCCTGTATGCCTGCACTTCACAGCCATTCTTAGTACAGACAGCACTGCCTGTATGCCTGCACTTCACAGCCATTCCTAGTACAGACAGCACTGCCTGTATGCCTGCACTTCACAGCCATTCCTAGTACAGACAGCACTGCCTGTATGCCTGCACTTCACAGCCATTCCTAGTACAGACAGCACTGCCTGTATGCCTGCACTTCACAGCCATTCCTAGTACAGACAGCACTGCCTGTATGCCTGCACTTCACAGCCATTCCTAGTACAGACAGCACTGCCTGTATGCCTGCACTTCACAGCCATTCCTAGTACAGACAGCACTGCCTGTATGCCTGCACTTCACAGCCATTCCTAGTACAGACAGCACTGCCTGTATGCCTGCACTTCACAGCCATTCCTAGTACAGACAGCACTGCCTGTATGCCTGCACTTCACAGCCATTCCTAGTACAGACAGCACTGCCTGTATGCCTGCACTTCACAGCCATTCCTAGTACAGACAGCACTGCCTGCATGCCTGCACTTCACAGCCATTCCTAGTACAGACAGCACTGCCTGTATGCCTGCACTTCACAGCCATTCCTAGTACAGACAGCACTGCCTGTATGCCTGCACTTCACAGCCATTCCTAGTACAGACAGCACTGCCTGTATGCCTGCACTTCACAGCCATTCCTAGTACAGACAGCACTGCCTGTATGCCTGCACTTCACAGCCATTCCTAGTACAGACAGCACTGCCTGTATGCCTGCACTTCACAGCCATTCCTAGTACAGACAGCACTGCCTGTATGCCTGCACTTCACAGCCATTCCTAGTACAGACAGCACTGCCTGTATGCCTGTCCTTCACAACCATTCCTAGTACAGACAGCACTGCCTGTATGCCTGCACTTCACAGCCATTCCTAGTACAGACAGCACTGCCTGTATGCCTGCACTTCACAGCCATTCCTAGTACAGACAGCACTGCCTGTATGCCTGCACTTCACAGCCATTCCTAGTACAGACAGCACTGCCTGTATGCCTGCACTTCACAGCCATTCCTAGTACAGACAGCACTGCCTATGCCTGCACTTCACAGCCATTCCTAGTACAGACAGCACTGCCTGTATGCCTGCACTTCACAGCCATTCCTAGTACAGACAGCACTGCCTGTATGCCTGCACTTCACAGCCATTCCTAGTACAGACAGCACTGCCTGTATGCCTGCACTTCACAGCCATTCCTAGTACAGACAGCACTGCCTGTATGCCTGCACTTCACAGCCATTCCTAGTACAGACAGCACTGCCTGCACTTCACAGCCATTCCTAGTACAGACAGCACTGCCTGTATGCCTGCACTTCACAGCCATTCCTAGTACAGACAGCACTGCCTGTATGCCTGCACTTCACAGCCATTCCTAGTACAGACAGCACTGCCTGTATGCCTGCACTTCACAGCCATTCCTAGTACAGACAGCACTGCCTGTATGCCTGCACTTCACAGCCATTCCTAGTACAGACAGCACTGCCTGTATGCCTGCACTTCACAGCCATTCCTAGTACAGACAGCACTGCCTGTATGCCTGCACTTCACAGCCATTCCTAGTACAGACAGCACTGCCTGTATGCCTGCACTTCACAGCCATTCCTAGTACAGACAGCACTGCCTGTATGCCTGCACTTCACAGCCATTCCTAGTACAGACAGCACTGCCTGTATGCCTGCACTTCACAGCCATTCCTAGTACAGACAGCACTGCCTGTATGCCTGCACTTCACAGCCATTCCTAGTACAGACAGCACTGCCTGTATGCCTGCACTTCACAGCCATTCCTAGTACAGACAGCACTGCCTGTATGCCTGCACTTCACAGCCATTCCTAGTACAGACAGCACTGCCTGTATGCCTGCACTTCACAGCCATTCCTAGTACAGACAGCACTGCCTGTATGCCTGCACTTCACAGCCATTCCTAGTACAGACAGCACTGCCTGTATGCCTGCACTTCACAGCCATTCCTAGTACAGACAGCACTGCCTGTATGCCTGCACTTCACAGCCATTCCTAGTACAGACAGCACTGCCTGTATGCCTGCACTTCACAGCCATTCCTAGTACAGACAGCACTGCCTGTATGCCTGCACTTCACAGCCATTCCTAGTACAGACAGCACTGCCTGTATGCCTGCACTTCACAGCCATTCCTAGTACAGACAGCACTGCCTGTATGCCTGCACTTCACAGCCATTCCTAGTACAGACAGCACTGCCTGTATGCCTGCACTTCACAGCCATTCCAAGTACAGACAGCACTGCCTGTACGCCTGCACTTCACAGCCATTCCTAGTACAGAAAGCACTGTCTGTATGCCTGCACTTCACAGCCATTCCTAGTATAGGCAGCACTTCTTGTATGCCTGCACTTCACAGCCATTCCTAGTATAGGCAGCACTTCTTGTATGCCTGCACTTCACAGCCATCCCTAGTACAGACAGCACTGCCTGTATGCACTCCAAGGAAGACAAAAAATGTAGTGAGTACTGCAGACAACAAAACAGTCACCTATCTTTTTGCAATAAATGAAAGACAATAAGATGCATACTTGTCGAATATATAACAGAAAAGAGAGGTTTGGTCCTAAACAAGACACACACCTGTTGGCAGTGAAAGTCAGAAAAGGAGGAAACACACACCTGTTGGCAGTGAAAGACAAAAGGAGGGAAAACACACCTGTTCGTACACAGTCCAGGCCAGGGCAGCCATCAATGTGCGACGAAGCGTGCGGGGAATAATGCCGCTCCAGAATCCGGCCAGTCCGTTGCACTGCAACACAGCACAGACACGTAGCACAGGGTGAGAGTGTGTGTGAGGGTGAGAGTGTGTGTGAGGGTGAGAGTGTGTGTGAGGGTGAGAGTGTGTGTGAGGGTGAGAGTGTGTGTGAGGGTGAGAGTGTGTGTGAGGGTGAGAGTGTGTGTGAGGGTGAGAGTGTGTGTGAGGGTGAGAGTGTGTGTGAGGGTGAGAGTGTGTGTGAGGGTGAGAGTGTGTGTGAGGGTGAGAGTGTGTGTGAGGGTGAGAGTGTGTGTGAGGGTGAGAGTGTGTGTGAGGGTGAGAGTGTGTGTGAGGGTGAGAGTGTGTGTGAGGGTGAGAGTGTGTGTGAGGGTGAGAGTGTGTGTGAGGGTGAGAGTGTGTGTGAGGGTGAGAGTGTGTGTGAGGGTGAGAGTGTGTGTGAGGGTGAGAGTGTGTGTGAGGGTGAGAGTGTGTGTGAGGGTGAGAGAGTGTGTGAGGGTGAGAGTGTGTGTGAGGGTGAGAGTGTGTGTGAGGGTGAGAGTGTGTGTGAGGGTGAGAGTGTGTGTGAGGGTGAGAGTGTGTGTGAGGGTGAGAGTGTGTGTGAGGGTGAGAGTGTGTGTGAGGGTGAGAGTGTGTGTGAGGGTGAGAGTGTGTGTGAGGGTGAGAGTGTGTGTGAGGGTGAGAGTGTGTGTGAGGGTGAGAGTGTGTGTGAGGGTGAGAGTGTGTGTGAGGGTGAGAGTGTGTGTGAGGGTGAGAGTGTGTGTGAGGGTGAGAGTGTGTGTGAGGGTGAGAGTGTGTGTGAGGGTGAGAGTGTGTGTGAGGGTGAGAGTGTGTGTGAGGGTGAGAGTGTGTGTGAGGGTGAGAGTGTGTGTGAGGGTGAGAGTGTGTGTGAGGGTGAGAGTGTGTGTGAGGGTGAGAGTGTGTGTGAGGGTGAGAGTGTGTGTGAGGGTGAGAGTGTGTGTGAGGGTGAGAGTGTGTGTGAGGGTGAGAGTGTGTGTGAGGGTGAGAGTGTGTGTGAGGGTGAGAGTGTGTGTGAGGGTGAGAGTGTGTGTGAGGGTGAGAGTGTGTGTGAGGGTGAGAGTGTGTGTAAGGGTGCGAGAGTGCGGGGGTGAGGGGGTGAGGGGGTGAGAGTGTGCGAGGGTGAGGGTGTAAGGGGGTGAGGGAGTGCGGGGGTGAGGGAGTCAGAGTGCAACGGTGAGAGAGTATGGGGGTGAGAGTGCGAGTGTGAGAGTGTGGGGGAGTAGGAGAGTATGGGAGTGAGAGAGTGGGAGAGTGTGGGGGTGAGAGAGTGAGGGTGAGAGAGTATGGGGGTGAGAGAGTGTGGGGGTGAGAGAGTGTGGGGGTGAGAGAGTGTGGGGGTGAGAGAGTGTGGGGGTGAGAGTGTATGGGGGTGAGAGAGTGTAGGGGTGAGAGAGTGTGGGGGTGAGAGAGTATGGGGGTGAGAGTGGGAGAGTATGGGGGTGAGAGTGGGAGTGAGGGTGAGTGTGAGGGTGAGAGTGTGTGTGAGGGTGAGAGTGTGTGTGAGGGTGAGAGTGTGTGAGGGTGAGAGTGTGTGTGAGGGTGAGAGTGTGTGTGAGGGTGAGAGTGTGTGTGAGGGTGAGAGTGTGTGTGAGGGTGAGAGTGTGTGTGAGGGTGAGAGTGTGTGTGAGGGTGAGAGTGTGTGTGAGGGTGAGAGTGTGTGTGAGGGTGAGAGTGTGTGTGAGGGTGAGAGTGTGTGTGAGGGTGAGAGTGTGTGTGAGGGTGAGAGTGTGTGTGAGGGTGAGAGTGTGTGTGAGGGTGAGAGTGTGTGTGAGGGTGAGAGTGTGTGTGAGGGTGAGAGTGTGTGTGAGGGTGCGAGTGTGTGTGAGGGTGCGAGTGTGTGTGAGGGTGCGAGTGTGTGTGAGGGTGCGAGTGTGTGTGAGGGTGAGAGTGTGTGTGAGGGTGAGAGTGTGTGTGAGGGTGAGAGTGTGTGTGAGGGTGAGAGTGTGTGTGAGGGTGAGAGTGTGTGTGAGGGTGAGAGTGTGTGTGAGGGTGAGAGTGTGTGTGAGGGTGAGAGTGTGTGTGAGGGTGAGAGTGTGTGTGAGGGTGAGAGTGTGTGTGAGGGTGAGAGTGTGTGTGAGGGTGAGAGTGTGTGTGAGGGTGAGAGTGTGTGTGAGGGTGAGAGTGTGTGTGAGGGTGAGAGTGTGTGTGAGGGTGAGAGTGTGTGTGAGGGTGAGAGTGTGTGTGAGGGTGAGAGTGTGTGTGAGGGTGAGAGTGTGTGTGAGGGTGAGAGTGTGTGTGAGGGTGAGAGTGTGTGTGAGGGTGAGAGTGTGTGTGAGGGTGAGAGTGTGTGTGAGGGTGAGAGTGTGTGTGAGGGTGAGAGTGTGTGTGAGGGTGAGAGTGTGTGTGAGGGTGAGAGTGTGTGTGAGGGTGAGAGTGTGTGTGAGGGTGAGAGTGTGTGTGAGGGTGAGAGTGTGTGTGAGGGTGAGAGTGTGTGTGAGGGTGAGAGTGTGTGTGAGGGTGAGAGTGTGTGTGAGGGTGAGAGTGTGTGTGAGGGTGAGAGTGTGTGTGAGGGTGAGAGTGTGTGTGAGGGTGAGAGTGTGTGTGAGGGTGAGAGTGTGTGTGAGGGTGAGAGTGTGTGTGAGGGTGAGAGTGTGTGTGAGGGTGAGAGTGTGTGTGAGGGTGAGAGTGTGTGTGAGGGTGAGAGTGTGTGTGAGGGTGAGAGTGTGTGTGAGGGTGAGAGTGTGTGTGAGGGTGAGAGTGTGTGTGAGGGTGAGAGTGTGTGTGAGGGTGAGAGTGTGTGTGAGGGTGAGAGTGTGTGTGAGGGTGAGAGTGTGTGTGAGGGTGAGAGTGTGTGTGAGGGTGAGAGTGTGTGTGAGGGTGAGAGTGTGTGTGAGGGTGAGAGTGTGTGTGAGGGTGAGAGTGTGTGTGAGGGTGAGAGTGTGTGTAAGGGTGCGAGAGTGCGGGAGTGCGGGGGTGAGGGGGTGAGAGTGTGCGAGGGTGAGGGTGTAAGGGGGTGAGGGAGTGCGGGGGTGAGGGAGTCAGAGTGCAACGGTGAGAGAGTATGGGGGTGAGAGTGCGAGTGTGAGAGTGTGGGGGAGTAGGAGAGTATGGGTGTGAGAGAGTGGGAGAGTGTGGGGGTGAGAGAGTGAGGGTGAGAGAGTGTGGGGGTGAGAGAGTATGGGGGTGAGAGAGTGTGGGGGTGAGAGAGTGTGGGGGTGAGAGAGTGTGGGGGTGAGAGAGTGTGGGGGTGAGAGAGTGTGGGGGTGAGAGAGTGTGGGGGTGAGAGAGTATGGGGGTGAGAGTGGGAGAGTATGGGGGTGAGAGTGGGAGTGAGTGTGAGTGTGAGGGTGAGAGTGTGTGTGAGGGTGAGAGTGTGTGTGAGGGTGAGAGTGTGTGTGAGGGTGAGAGTGTGTGTGAGGGTGAGAGTGTGTGTGAGGGTGAGAGTGTGTGTGAGGGTGAGAGTGTGTGTGAGGGTGAGAGTGTGTGTGAGGGTGAGAGTGTGTGTGAGGGTGAGAGTGTGTGTGAGGGTGAGAGTGTGTGTGAGGGTGAGAGTGTGTGTGAGGGTGAGAGTGTGTGTGAGGGTGAGAGTGTGTGTGAGGGTGAGAGTGTGTGTGAGGGTGAGAGTGTGTGTGAGGGTGAGAGTGTGTGTGAGGGTGAGAGTGTGTGTGAGGGTGAGAGTGTGTGTGAGGGTGAGAGTGTGTGTGAGGGTGAGAGTGTGTGTGAGGGTGAGAGTGTGTGTGAGGGTGAGAGTGTGTGTGAGGGTGAGAGTGTGTGTGAGGGTGAGAGTGTGTGTGAGGGTGAGAGTGTGTGTGAGGGTGAGAGTGTGTGTGAGGGTGAGAGTGTGTGTGAGGGTGAGAGTGTGTGTGAGGGTGAGAGTGTGTGTGAGGGTGAGAGTGTGTGTGAGGGTGAGAGTGTGTGTGAGGGTGAGAGTGTGTGTGAGGGTGAGAGTGTGTGTGAGGGTGAGAGTGTGTGTGAGGGTGAGAGTGTGTGTGAGGGTGAGAGTGTGTGTGAGGGTGAGAGTGTGTGTGAGGGTGAGAGTGTGTGTGAGGGTGAGAGTGTGTGTGAGGGTGAGAGTGTGTGTGAGGGTGAGAGTGTGTGTGAGGGTGAGAGTGTGTGTGAGGGTGAGAGTGTGTGTGAGGGTGAGAGTGTGTGTGAGGGTGAGAGTGTGTGTGAGGGTGAGAGTGTGTGTGAGGGTGAGAGTGTGTGTGAGGGTGAGAGTGTGTGTGAGGGTGAGAGTGTGTGTGAGGGTGAGAGTGTGTGTGAGGGTGAGAGTGTGTGTGAGGGTGAGAGTGTGTGTGAGGGTGAGAGTGTGTGTGAGGGTGAGAGTGTGTGTGAGGGTGAGAGTGTGTGTGAGGGTGAGAGTGTGTGTGAGGGTGAGAGTGTGTGTAAGGGTGCGAGAGTGCGGGGGTGAGGGAGTGAGGGGTGAGAGTGTGCGAGGGTGAGGGTGTAAGGGGGTGAGGGAGTGCGGGGGTGAGGGAGTCAGAGTGCAACGGTGAGAGAGTATGGGGGTGAGAGTGCGAGTGTGAGAGTGTGGGGGGTGGGGAGGGTGGGGGGTGGGGAGGGGGGAGTGGAGGGGGGGGGGGGAGGGGGGGGTGGGGGGGAGGAGGGGGGGGGTGGGGGGGGGGGTGGGGGTGGAGGGGGGGGGGTGGGGGTGGGGGGGGGAGGGGGGTGGAGGGGGTGGGGGGGGAGAGTGGGGGGGTGGGGGGGGGGGGGGGGGTGGGAGGGGGAGGTGGTGGGGAGGGGGGGGGGGGGTGGGGGGTGGGGGTGGGGGGGGGTGGGGGGGGGGGGTGGGGGGGGGGGGGAGGGGGGTGGGTGGGGGGGTGAGGGGGGGTGGGGGGGGGGGGGGGTGGAGGGGGGGGGTGGGGGGGGGGGGGGTGGGGAGTGGGGGGGGGTGGGGGGGTGGGGGGGGGGTGGGGGGGGGGGGGGGGGGGGAGGGGGGGGGGAGGGAGGGGGGGGGTGGGGGGGGGGGTGGGAGGGTGGGGTGGGGGGGGGGGGGGTGGGGGGAGGGGGGGGTGGGGGGGGGGGGGGGGGGGGGGGGGGGGGGGGGGGGGGGGGGGGGGGGGGGGGGGGGGGGGGGGGGGGGGGGGGGGGGGGGGGGGGGGGGGGGGGGGGGGGGGTGGGGGGGGGGGGGGGGGGGGGGGGGGGGGGGGGGGGGGGGGGGGGGGGGGGGGGGGGGGGGGGGGGGGGGGGGGGGGGGGTGGGGGGGGGGGGGGGGGTGGGGGGGGGGGCGGGGGGGGGGGGGGGGGGGGGGGGGGGGGGGGGGGGGGGGGGGGGGGGGGGGGGGGGGGGGGGGGGGGGGGGGGGGGGGGGGGGGGGGGGGGGGGGGGGGGGGGGGGGGGGGGGGGGGGGGGGGGGGGGGGGGGGGGGGGGGGGGGGGGGGGGGGGGGGGGGGGGGGGGGGGGGGGGGGGGGGGGGGGGGGGGGGGGGGGGGGGGGGGGGGGGGGGGGGGGGGGGGGGGGGGGGGGGGTGGGGGGGGGGGGGGGGGGGGGGGGGGGGGGGGGTGTGGTTTGGGTGTGTGGTGGGTGGTGGTGTGGTGGGGGGGGGGGGGTTTGTTTGGGGGGGGGGGGGGGGTCGTGTGGGGGGGGGGGGGTTGGTGGGGGTTGGGCGGTGGGGGGGGGGGGGTGGGGTGTGGTGTGGCTGAGGGGCGGTGCGTGTGGGCGGAAGCCAGCGTGGGGGGGGCGCGCGTGATGCTTGGTGCGGGTGCGCAGCGTGGAGGGAGAGTGTGCCGGGTGGGGGGACCCGCGTGTGTGTGCGGGGGCGCGCGTGGGGGGCGGTGGGTGGGCGGCGTGTGGTGGGGGGGCGCGCGTGTGGGGGGGGGAGCGGCGTGGTGCGTGTTGGCGGGTTGCGCGCGTGTTGCGGGGGGCCCGCGTGTGTGTGGGGTGACAGCGCGTGGCTCGGGGTGGGGGTGCGCGCGGGCGCTGCGACGGGTGGGGCTGCGCCCGTGTGGGGGGTGAAGCGCGCGTGGGTGGTGCGCCTGTGGCGGTGCCAGCGCGTCCTGGGGGTGCGCGCGTGTGGGGGGGGGCTCGCGTGGGGGGGTAGCGCGCGTGTGCGGGGTGCCAGCCGCGTGTGGTGGGGTGCTCGCGTGTGGGGGTGCGCAGCGGGGAATGTGGGGGTGAGAAGTGTGGGGCTTGAGAGGGAGAAATTTCTCTCTACCTGGTAGACGTGCAGAATGGCCAGGTGCACATGGCGGTACTTCTGGGGGTACAGCTGCATATGTGTCTTGACAACATCCGCAGGTTGGGTCACCACCGAGGCAAACATGCCAGCAGCGATTCCACACAGGAAGTGCAGGCAAGGTGTGTAGGCCTCCGTGTAGGCCTCTGTAAAAGAGAGCCCAGTCCACAGCCATGCACCTGGCACTACACAGAGTAAGAACAAGTCATGTCTTCATTTTCCCTGTTATTTGCCTTCTGACCACCTGCATAAGGAGACACAGACATTGGTCTTGGGTTTCTGTTCTTTCCCCCCTCAACTCACATGGGGATGACACCTACTACCACACACGTACGGGTACAAGGCCTGCCTCGCCGACTCACCTCTACCATACATAAACAGGCCTTAGGCTGCCTCACCTCTACCACACACACACACACAGCCTGCCTCACCTCTACCACACACACACACACAGGCCTGCCTCACCTCTACCACACACACAGCCTGCCTCACCTCTACCACACACACAGCCTGCCTCACCTCTACCACACACACAGGCCTGCCTCACCTCTACCACACACACACACACAGGCCTGCCTCACCTCTACCACACACACAGGCCTGCCTCACCTCTACCACACACACAGGCCTGCCTCACCTCTACCACACACACAGCCTGCCTCACCTCTACCAACACACACAGGCCTGCCTCACCTCTACCACACACACAGGCCTGCCTCACCTCTACCACACACACAGGCCTGCCTCACCTCTACCACACACACAGCCTGCCTCACCTCTACCACACACACAGGCCTGCCTCACCTCTACCACACACACAGCCTGCCTCACCTCTACCACACACACAGGCCTGCCTCACCTCTACCACACACACAGGCCTGCCTCACCTCTACCACACACACAGCCTGCCTCACCTCTACCACACACACAGGCCTGCCTCACCTCTACCACACACACAGGCCTGCCTCACCTCTACCACACACACACAGGCCTGCCTCACCTCTACCACACACACAGCCTGCCTCACCTCTACCACACACACAGGCCTGCCTCACCTCTACCACACACACAGGCCTGCCTCACCTCTACCACACACACAGGCCTGCCTCACCTCTACCACACACACAGCCTGCCTCACCTCTACCACACACACAGGCCTGCCTCACCTCTACCACACACACAGGCCTGCCTCACCTCTACCACACACACAGCCTGCCTCACCTCTACACACACACACACACAGGCCTGCCTCACCTCTACCACACACACAGGCCTGCCTCACCTCTACCACACACACAGCCTGCCTCACCTCTACCACACACACAGGCCTGCCTCACCTCTACCACACACACAGGCCTGCCTCACCTCTACCACACACACAGGCCTGCCTCACCTCTACCACACACACACACACAGGCCTGCCTCACCTCTACCACACACACAGGCCTGCCTCACCTCTACCACACACACAGCCTGCCTCACCTCTACCACACACACAGCCTGCCTCACCTCTACCACACACACAGGCCTGCCTCACCTCTACCACACACACAGCCTGCCTCACCTCTACCACACACACAGCCTGCCTCACCTCTACCACACACACAGGCCTGCCTCACCTCTACCACACACACAGCCTGCCTCACCTCTACCACACACACAGCCTGCCTCACCTCTACCACACACACAGGCCTGCCTCACCTCTACCACACACACAGGCCTGCCTCACCTCTACCACACACACAGCCTGCCTCACCTCTACCACACACACAGGCCTGCCTCACCTCTACCACACACACAGCCTGCCTCACCTCTACCACACACACAGGCCTGCCTCACCTCTACCACACACACAGGCCTGCCTCACCTCTACCACACACACAGCCTGCCTCACCTCTACCACACACACAGCCTGCCTCACCTCTACCACACACACAGGCCTGCCTCACCTCTACCACACACACAGGCCTGCCTCACCTCTACCACACACACACAGGCCTGCCTCACCTCTACCACACACACAGCCTGCCTCACCTCTACCACACACACAGCCTGCCTCACCTCTACCACACACACAGGCCTGCCTCACCTCTACCACACACACAGCCTGCCTCACCTCTACCACACACACAGGCCTGCCTCACCTCTACCACACACACAGCCTGCCTCACCTCTACCACACACACAGGCCTGCCTCACCTCTACCACACACACAGCCTGCCTCACCTCTACCACACACACACACACAGGCCTGCCTCACCTCTACCACACACACAGCCTGCCTCACCTCTACCACACACACAGCCTGCCTCACCTCTACCACACACACAGCCTGCCTCACCTCTACCACACACACAGGCCTGCCTCACCTCTACCACACACACAGGCCTGCCTCACCTCTACCACACACACAGGCCTGCCTCACCTCTACCACACACACAGCCTGCCTCACCTCTACCACACACACAGCCTGCCTCACCTCTACCACACACACAGGCCTGCCTCACCTCTACCACACACACAGCCTGCCTCACCTCTACCACACACACAGGCCTGCCTCACCTCTACCACACACACAGGCCTGCCTCACCTCTACCACACACACAGCCTGCCTCACCTCTACCACACACACACAGGCCTGCCTCACCTCTACCACACACACAGGCCTGCCTCACCTCTACCACACACACAGCCTGCCTCACCTCTACCACACACACAGCCTGCCTCACCTCTACCACACACACAGGCCTGCCTCACCTCTACCACACACACAGCCTGCCTCACCTCTACCACACACACAGGCCTGCCTCACCTCTACCACACACACAGGCCTGCCTCACCTCTACCACACACACAGCCTGCCTCACCTCTACCACACACACACAGCCTGCCTCACCTCTACCACACACACAGCCTGCCTCACCTCTACCACACACACAGCCTGCCTCACCTCTACCACACACACAGCCTGCCTCACCTCTACCACACACACAGCCTGCCTCACCTCTACCACACACACAGCCTGCCTCACCTCTACCACACACACAGCCTGCCTCACCTCTACCACACACACAGCCTGCCTCACCTCTACCACACACACAGCCTGCCTCACCTCTACCACACACACAGCCTGCCTCACCTCTACCACACACACAGCCTGCCTCACCTCTACCACACACACAGCCTGCCTCACCTCTACCACACACACAGCCTGCCTCACCTCTACCACACACACAGCCTGCCTCACCTCTACCACACACACACAGCCTGCCTCACCTCTACCACACACACAGCCTGCCTCACCTCTACCACACACACAGCCTGCCTCACCTCTACCACACACACAGCCTGCCTCACCTCTACCACACACACAGCCTGCCTCACCTCTACCACACACACAGCCTGCCTCACCTCTACCACACACACAGCCTGCCTCACCTCTACCACACACACAGCCTGCCTCACCTCTACCACACACACAGCCTGCCTCACCTCTACCACACACACAGCCTGCCTCACCTCTACCACACACACAGCCTGCCTCACCTCTACCACACACACAGCCTGCCTCACCTCTACCACACACACAGCCTGCCTCACCTCTACCACACACACAGGCCTGCCTCACCTCTACCACACACACAGCCTGCCTCACCTCTACCACACACACAGCCTGCCTCACCTCTACCACACACACAGCCTGCCTCACCTCTACCACACAGCCAGGCCTGCCTCACCTCTACCACACACACAGGCCTGCCTCACCTCTACCACACAGCCAGGCCTGCCTCACCTCTACCACACAGCCAGGCCTGCAATCTTGGTAATTGGAGGGTGGGCAGCCAAGACCAACTGCAAGTCAACATATACTACACACACACACTACAGATGTGCTAGACACACACTACAAACACACTACAGATGTGCTAAACACACACTACAAACACACTACAGATGTGTTAAACACACTACAGATGTGCTAAACACACACTACACACACAGTACAAACCTACTACACTCACTACAAACACACTACACAGACACGCACTACACACCCACTACAAATGTACAACACACACTACAAGCACATTACACACACACTACAAACCTACTACACACACTACAAACACACTACACAGACACACACTACACACACACTACACACACACTACAAACCTACTACACACTACACAGATACACTACACATACACTACTACACACACTAAAAACCTACTACACACTACACAGACACACTACACACACACTACTACACACACTACAAACACACTACACAGACACACACTACACGCACACACTATAAACACACTACAAACGTACTACACACACACTACTACACACACTACAAACCTACTACACACACTACAAACCTACTACACACACTACAAACCTACTACACACACTACACACACACTACAAACCTACTACACACACTACACACACACTACAAACCTACTACACACACTACACAGACACACTACAAACCTACTACACACACTACACACACACTACAAACCTACTACACACACTACAAACCTACTACACACTACACAGACACACTACACACACACTACACACACACTACAAACCTACTACACACACTACAAACACACTACACAGACACACACTACACGCACACACTATAAACACACTACAAACACACTACACACACACTACAAACCTACTACACACACTACACACACACTACTACACACACACTACAAACCTACTACACACACTACACACACACTACAAACCTACTACACACACTACACACACACTACAAACCTACTACACACACTACACACACTACACAGACACACTACAAACCTACTACACACACTACACACACACTACAAACCTACTACACACATTACACACACTACACACACACTGCAAACCTACTACACACACTACACACACTACACAGACACACTACAAACGTACTACACACACACTACACACACACTACAAACACACTACACACACTACAAACACACTACAAACACACTACACACACTACAAACACACTACACACATACACACACACATACACACACACTACACACACTACACACACACTACAAACACACTACACACACACTACACACACTACACACACACTACAAACACACTACACACACTACACACACACTACAAACGCACTACACACACTACAAACACACTACACACACACTACAAACACACTACACACACTACACACACACTACAAACACACTACACACACTACTAACACACTACAAACACTACACACACTACACACACATTACAAACTGCACTGATGGAGTCTACTTGGCTCCGAAAGCCATGTAAATAAATACCTCAAGTTGGACGAAAATCTTCTGGCTTCTTTTTTCTACGTCACGAGCTGCACCAACACTGGCCTCCTTTTTCTACGCATTACAAATGTACTACACACGCATTACAAACGTACTACACACAAATACACACTACAAACGTACTACACACAAATACACACTACAAACATACTACACACAAATACACACTACAAATGTACTACACACAAATACACACTACAAACATACTACACACAAATACACACTACAAATGTACTACACACAAATACACACTACAAACATACTACACACAAATACATACTACAAATGTACTACACACAAATACACACTACAAACATACTACACACAAATACACACTACAAATGTACTACACACAAATACACACTACATACTACACACAAATACATACTACAAATGTGCTCAACACACATGACACACTACACAGATGCACACTACACAAACACACACTACACACTACACAGGCACACACTACACAGGCACACACTACATACTACACAGACACATGCTACACATACACTACAAACACTACACAGACACACTACAAATATATGACACACACATTACAAACACACTACAGTCACACACTACAAATGTGCTAAACACACACTACACAGGCACACACTACAAACACACTACATATGTGCTAAACACACACTACAAACACACTACACACATACTACAAATGAGCTAAAAACCCACTACACACACTACACACACACTACAAACACACTACACTCTACACACACACTACAAACACAGCCAGGCACGCCTGGACCCACAACCATAGCCAGACAGGGGCAGACAACTCACCCTGTGGAATCTGCTTCTTGAGCTGAGTGTAGAACATGAGGTAGAGGCCGGAGAAAGGGACGTCGCGCAGCAGCGTGGGCCCCAGGCCACAGAACAGGCCTGAAACCACCAGTCCCGTGTTTCCATTAGTCCAGTGTTTCAAATCCAACACAGCAAGTCCTGTGTTTCAAATCCAACACAGCAAGTCCAGTGTTTCAAATCCAACACAGCAAGTCCTGTGTTTCAAATCCAACACAGCAAGTCCAGTGTTTCAAATCCAACACAGCAAGTCCTGTGCTTCAAATCCAACACAGCAAGTCCTGTGCTTCAAATCCAACACAGCAAGTCCTGTGCTTCAAATCCAACACAGCAAGTCCTGTGCTTCAAATCCAACACAGCAAGTCCTGTGCTTCAAATCCAACACAGCAAGTCCTGTGCTTCAAATCCAACACAGCAAGTCCTGTGCTTCAAATCCAACACAGCAAGTCCTGTGCTTCAAATCCAACACAGCAAGTCCTGTGCTTCAAATCCAACACAGCAAGTCCTGTGCTTCAAATCCAACACAGCAAGTCCTGTGCTTCAAATCCAACACAGCAAGTCCTGTGCTTCAAATCCAACACAGCAAGTCCTGTGCTTCAAATCCAACACAGCAAGTCCAGTGTTTCAAATCCAACACAGCAAGTCCTGTGTTTCAAATCCAACACAGCAAGTCCTGTGCTTCAAATCCAACACAGCAAGTCCTGTGCTTCAAATCCAACACAGCAAGTCCAGTGTTTCAAATCCAACACAGCAAGTCCTGTGTTTCAAATCCAACACAGCAAGTCCTGTGCTTCAAATCCAACACAGCAAGTCCTGTGCTTCAAATCCAACACAGCAAGTCCTGTGCTTCAAATCCAACACAGCAAGTCCTGTGCTTCAAATCCAACACAGCAAGTCCAGTGTTTCAAATCCAACACAGCAAGTCCTGTGTTTCAAATCCAACACAGCAAGTCCTGTGCTTCAAATCCAACACAGCAAGTCCTGTGCTTCAAATCCAACACAGCAAGTCCAGTGTTTCAAATCCAACACAGCAAGTCCTGTGTTTCAAATCCAACACAGCAAGTCCTGTGCTTCAAATCCAACACAGCAAGTCCTGTGCTTCAAATCCAACACAGCAAGTCCTGTGTTTCAAATCCAACACAGCAAGTCCTGTGTTTCAAATCCAACACAGCAAGTCCTGTGCTTCAAATCCAACACAGCAAGTCCTGTGCTTCAAATCCAACACAGCAAGTTCTGTGTTTCAAATCCAACACAGCAAGTCCTGTGCTTCAAATCCAACACAGCAAGTCCTGTGCTTCAAATCCAACACAGCAAGTCCTGTGTTTCAAATCCAACACAGCAAGTCCTGTGCTTCAAATCCAACACAGCAAGTCCTGTGCTTCAAATCCAACACAGCAAGTCCTGTGCTTCAAATCCAACACAGCAAGTCCTGTGCTTCAAATCCAACACAGCAAGTCCTGTGCTTCAAATCCAACACAGCAAGTCCTGTGCTTCAAATCCAACACAGCAAGTCCTGTGCTTCAAATCCAACACAGCAAGTCCTGTGCTTCAAATCTAACACAGCAAGTCCTGTGCTTCAAATCCAACACAGCAAGTCCTGTGCTTCAAATCCAACACAGCAAGTCCTGTGCTTCAAATCCAACACAGCAAGTCCTGTGCTTCAAATCCAACACAGCAAGTCCTGTGCTTCAAATCCAACACAGCAAGTCCTGTGCTTCAAATCCAACACAGCAAGTCCTGTGCTTCAAATCCAACACAGCAAGTCCTGTGCTTCAAATCCAACACAGCAAGTCCTGTGCTTCAAATCCAACACAGCAAGTCCTGTGCTTCAAATCCAACACAGCAAGTCCTGTGCTTCAAATCCAACACAGCAAGTCCTGTGCTTCAAATCCAACACAGCAAGTCCTGTGCTTCAAATCCAACACAGCAAGTCCTGTGCTTCAAATCCAACACAGCAAGTCCTGTGCTTCAAATCCAACACAGCAAGTCCTGTGCTTCAAATCCAACACAGCAAGTCCTGTGCTTCAAATCCAACACAGCAAGTCCTGTGCTTCAAATCCAACACAGCAAGTCCTGTGCTTCAAATTAAACACAGCAAGTCCTGTGTTTCAAATTAAACACAGAATATCCAATGTTTCAAATCCAACACAGCAAGTCCTGTGCTTCAAATCCAACACAGCAAGTCCTGTGCTTCAAATCCAACACAGCAAGTCCTGTGTTTCAAATCCAACACAGCAAGTCCTGTGCTTCAAATCCAACACAGCAAGTCCTGTGCTTCAAATCCAACACAGCAAGTCCTGTGCTTCAAATTAAACACAGAATATCCAATGTTTCAAATCCAACACAATATATTATATCAAATGTTTCAAACAACACAACACATCCCGAGTTTCAAATCAAACACCACATTCCAAGTTTCATACAAGGCCAAAAGAAAAAACAGTTGTGGGTACGGTAACATGGCCAGAAAAAAATAGTGTTGGTAGGTGAGCCTGAACATATATATATACACAGAGCAATGCAAGAAGAAAACTATTGAAGACAGACGGGCAGAGACAGTCGGACAGAGACAGGCGGGCAGAGACAGACGGGCAGAGACAGTCAGAGATTGGCGGGCAGAGACAGACGGGCAGAGACAGTCGGGCAGAGACAGTCAGAGACAGGCGGGCAGAGACAGGCGGGCAGAGACAGACGGGCAGAGACAGAGACAGGCGGGCAGAGACAGGCGGGCAGAGACAGACAGAGACAGACAGAGACAGGCGGGCAGAGACAGACAGACAGGCAGGCAGAGACAGGCGGGCAGAAACAGACAGTCAGAGATTGGCGGGCAGAGACAGACGGGCAGAGATTGGCGGGCAGAGACAGGCGGGCAGAGACAGACAGACAGGCAGGCAGAGACAGGCGGGCAGAAACAGACAGTCAGAGATTGGCGGGCAGAGACAGACGGGCAGAGACAGTCAGACAGAGATTGGCGGGCAGAGACAGGCGGGCAGAGACAGACAGACAGGCAGGCAGAGACAGGCGGGCAGAAACAGACAGTCAGAGATTGGCGGGCAGAGACAGGCGGGCAGAGACAGACAGACAGGCAGGCAGAGACAGGCGGGCAGAAACAGACAGTCAGAGATTGGCGGGCAGAGACAGACGGGCAGAGACAGTCAGACAGAGATTGGCGGGCAGAGACAGGCGGGCAGAGACAGACAGACAGGCAGGCAGAGACAGGCGGGCAGAAACAGACAGACAGAGACAGGCAGGCAGAGACAGAGACAGGCGGGCAGAGACAGACAGACGGGCTGAGACAGACAGAGACAGGCGGGCAGAGACTGACAGAGACAGGCGGTCAGAGACAGGCGGGCAGAGACAGGCGGGCAGAGACAGGCGGGCAGAGACAGTCAGAGACAGGCGGGCAGAGACAGTCAGAGACAGGGGGGCAGAGACAGAGATTGGCGGGCAGAGACAGAGATTGGGGGGCAGAGACAGAGACAGGCAGGCAGAGATAGGCGGGCAGAGACAGACAGACAGAGACTGGCGGGCAGAGACAGAGACAGGCGGGCAGAGACAGACGGGCAGAGACAGGCGGGCAGAGACAGGCGGGCAGAGACAGGCGGGCAGAGACAGTCAGAGACAGGCGGGCAGAGACAGTCAGAGACAGGCGGGCAGAGACAGACAGGCGGGCAGAGACAGACAGAGACAGGCGGGCAGAGACAGTCAGAGACAGGCGGGCAGAGACAGAGACAGGCGGGCAGAGACAGGCGGGCAGAGACAGTCAGAGACAGGCGGGCAGAGACAGGCGGGCAGAGACAGGCGGGCAGAGACAGTCAGAGACAGGCGGGCAGAGACAGTCAGAGACAGGCGGGCAGAGACAGTCAGAGACAGGCGGGCAGAGACAGGCGGGCAGAGACAGGCGGGCAGAGACAGGCGGGCAGAGACAGGCGGGCAGAGACAGACAGAGACAGGCGGGCAGAGACAGACAGAGACAGGCGGGCAGAGACAGTCAGAGACAGGTGGGCAGAGACAGGCGGGCAGAGACAGGCGGGCAGAGACAGACAGAGACAGGCGGACAGAGACAGTCAGAGACAGGCGGGCAGAGACAGGCGGGCAGAGACAGGCGGGCAGAGACAGTCAGAGACAGGCGGGCAGAGACAGGCGGGCAGAGACAGGTGGGCAGAGACAGGCGGGCAGAGACAGGCGGGCAGAGACAGGCGGGCAGAGACAGGCGGGCAGAGACAGTCAGAGACAGGCGGGCAGAGACAGTCAGAGACAGGCGGGCAGAGACAGTCAGAGACAGGCGGGCAGAGACAGTC
This sequence comes from Theodoxus fluviatilis, assembly GCA_034096865.1. Lineage (NCBI taxonomy): Eukaryota > Metazoa > Mollusca > Gastropoda > Cycloneritida > Neritidae > Theodoxus > Theodoxus fluviatilis. The sequence goes on from JAWQFJ010033531.1 coordinate 25,946, forward strand.
AGAGACAGGCGGGCAGAGACAGGCGGGCAGAGACAGGCGGGCAGAGACAGGCGGGCAGAGACAGACAGAGACAGGCGGGCAGAGACAGACAGAGACAGGCGGGCAGAGACAGTCAGAGACAGGCGGGCAGAGACAGGCGGGCAGAGACAGGCGGGCAGAGACAGACAGAGACAGGCGGGCAGAGACAGTCAGAGACAGGCGGGCAGAGACAGTCAGAGACAGGCGGGCAGAGACAGTCAGAGACAGGCGGACAGAGACAGTCAGAGACAGGCGGGCAGAGACAGTCAGAGACAGGCGGGCAGAGACAGGCGGGCAGAGACAGGCGGGCAGAGACAGTCAGAGACAGGCGGGCAGAGACAGACAGAGACAGGCGGGCAGAGACAGAGACAAGCGGGCAGAGACAGAGACAGGCAGGCAGAGACAGACAGACAGAGACTGGCGGGCAGAGACAGAGACAGACGGGCAGAGACAGAGACAGGCGGGCAGAGACAGAGAGAGACAGGCAGGCAGAGATAGGCGAGCAGAGACAGAGACAGGCGGGCAGAGACAGAGACCGACGGACAGAGACAGACAGAGACAGGCGGGCAGAGACAGACAGAGACAGACAGACAGACAGGCGGGCAGAGACAGAGACAGACAGGCAGGGACAGGCGGACAGAGACAGACAGAGACAGGCGGGCAGAGACAGACACAGACAGGCAGGGACAGGCGGGCAGAGACAGACAGGCAGGGACAGGCGGGCAGAGACAGACAGAGACAGACAGGCAGGGACAGGCGGGCAGAGACAGACAGACAGTCAGACAGACAGGCGGGCAGAGACAGGCGGGCTAAGACAGACGGGCAGAGGCAGACAGGCAGAGACAGACAGGCAGAGACAGACAGGCAGAGACAGGTGGGCAGAGACAGACAGACAGAGACAGACAGGTAGAGACAGACAGACAGAGACAGGCGGGCAGAGACAGAAGGGCATGATGTACCTCGAACACCTTCTGTCTGGAAGATACTGATGAGGGCGCGAGTCATGCTCTTGTACTGGAAGGTGCCGCTCTCAAAGCGCGTCTTGACTACGGTGAAGGGAAGGACAGTGGTGCCAGCGATGGAGCGAGCCATGGCGCCCATGCAGATGGACTCAAGAGGGTGGGGGTCAGCACTCCTGCAAGGGAAGGCAACTGGGTCAGCGCGCCACCAGGTCTCCCATGGCACCACCTCTACAGACCAGACCAGACTGGTTCAGACTGGCATGCTGCATCATCCGCTGCTCATCCCACAAGACGCATGCTGGCACTGCTTACTCATGTCATGACAATCAGTCCATGCTCATCCCACAAGACGCATGCTGGCACTGCTTACTCATGTCATGACAATCAGTCCATGCTCATCCCACAAGACGCATGCTGGCACTGCTTACTCACGTCAGGACAATCAGCCCATGCTCATCCCACAAGACGCATGCTGGCACTGCTTACTCATGTCATGACAATCAGCCCATGCTCATCCCACAAGACGCATGCTGGCACTGCTTACTCATGTCATGACAATCAGTCCATGCTCATCCCACAAGACGCATGCTGGCACTGCTTACTCATGTCATGACAATCAGTCCATGCTCATCCCACAAGACGCATGCTGGCACTGCTTACTCATGTCATGACAATCAGTCCATGCTCATCCCACAAGACGCATGCTGTCACTGCTTACTCACGTCATGACAATCAGTCCATGCTCATCCCACAAGACGCATGCTGGCACTGCTTACTCACGTCATGACAATCAGTCCATGCTCATCCCACAAGACGCATGCTGGCACTGCTTACTCATGTCATGACAATCAGTCCATGCTCATCCCACAAGACGCATGCTGGCACTGCTTACTCATGTCATGACAATCAGTCCATGCTCATCCCACAAGACGCATGCTGGCACTGCTTACTCATGTCATGACAATCAGTCCATGCTCATCCCACAAGACGCATGCTGGCACTGCTTACTCATGTCATGACAATCAGTCCATGCTCATCCCACAAGACGCATGCTGGCACTGCTTACTCATGTCATGACAATCAGTCCATGCTCATCCCACAAGACGCATGCTGGCACTGCTTACTCATGTCATGACAATCAGTCCATGCTCATCCCACAAGACGCATGCTGGCACTGCTTACTCATGTCATGACAATCAGTCCATGCTCATCCCACAAGACGCATGCTGGCACTGCTTACTCATGTCATGACAATCAGTCCATGCTCATCCCACAAGACGCATGCTGGCACTGCTTACTCACGTCATGACAATCAGTCCATGCTCATCCCACAAGACGCATGCTGGCACTGCTTACTCACGTCATGACAATCAGTCCATGCTCATCCCACAAGACGCATGCTGGCACTGCTTACTCACGTCATGACAATCAGTCCATGCTCATCCCACAAGACGCATGCTGGCACTGCTTACTCACGTCATGACAATCAGTCCATGCTCATCCCACAAGACGCATGCTGGCACTGCTTACTCATGTCATGACAATCAGTCCATGCTCATCCCACAAGACGCATGCTGGCACTGCTTACTCATGTCATGACAATCAGTCCATGCTCATCCCACAAGACGCATGCTGGCACTGCTTACTCATGTCATGACAATCAGTCCATGCTCATCCCACAAGACGCATGCTGGCACTGCTTACTCATGTCATGACAATCAGTCCATGCTCATCCCACAAGACGCATGCTGGCACTGCTTACTCACGTCATGACAATCAGTCCATGCTCATCCCACAAGACGCATGCTGGCACTGCTTACTCACGTCATGACAATCAGTCCATGCTCATCCCACAAGACGCATGCTGGCACTGCTTACTCATGTCATGACAATCAGTCCGCTGCTCATCCCACAAGACGCATGCTGGCACTGCTTACTCATGTCATGACAATCAGTCCATGCTCATCCCACAAGACGCATGCTGGCACTGCTTACTCATGTCATGACAATCAGTCCATGCTCATCCCACAAGACGCATGCTGTTACTGCTTACTCATGTCATGACAATCAGTCCATGCTCATCCCACAAGACGCATGCTGGCACTGCTTACTCACGTCATGACAATCAGTCCATGCTCATCCCACAAGACGCATGCTGGCACTGCTTACTCACGTCAGGACAATCAGCCCATGCTCATCCCACAAGACGCATGCTGGCACTGCTTACTCACGTCATGACAATCAGTCCATGCTCATCCCACAAGACGCATGCTGTCACTGCTTACTCACGTCATGACAATCAGTCCATGCTCATCCCACAAGACGCATGCTGTCACTGCTTACTCACGTCATGACAATCAGTCCATGCTCATCCCACAAGACGCATGCTGGCACTGCTTACTCACGTCATGACAATCAGTCCATGCTCATCCCACAAGACGCATGCTGTTACTGCTTACTCACGTCATGACAATCAGTCCATGCTTTAGAAATGAAGGTGAAGAAGTGGATGATGACATTAAGGAAAAGTTATCTTTACTTGGTAATAATACCTTCATTGATAAAAATGCCATTGCAGATTCAAAACTTACTTCTTGACATTTCCAACAAGGAAAGAATAAAATTCAAAGGGAATGTGGCATTTTCCTCAGTATACAAAGAAAAAGAAAAGCAATTCTTTTTTTTCCTTCTTCCTGAAAATGATTTAAACATACTTTTATTTAGCAAAGTCTCTACGCACTGAAAGGAAAAATGCCAAGTTAATTCAATGTGGAAAGAGAGCTAGCAGCTCTAGAAGAAATTCCACAGACATTGAAGGACTCGGCTCCGGTGCCAGACACGGCTCCTACTGGGGTCGGGAGGTGGTGGCACTGCCCACTACAGACAGGGAAAGCCACGGCGGCGGGACCCCTTCCCCAGGCTCAATGGGCACGGCAGGGCGGCCCCCTCACACAGCCCCCCATCTCCCCACCCCCCCTCCTTGAACTGAAGGGCTGGGGAGGGGGGTGCAGGACCCAAAAGCTGGTTCCCAGGTCACAGGTCATCTGACGTGGGCAAAAGAGAGAGAGGACTTTACACGCTGGGCAGCGAAAGGCTTGGAAGTCTCACAGAGGATACAAGGCAACGAGAAGGGGGCCGCGCCTCTTCCTCCACACTCACCCCATGTTGGTGCGCAGCCAGTGCAGGGAGCAGAAGTAGATGCCCACGCCCGGAACACAGCGCCAGATGGACTGGAAAGAAAGAACATCAGGTGATGGACTGAAACGACAGGAATGCAGGCGAGGTGATGCAGTGCAAGCATGTGCATGCGTGTCTGTGCATGTGTGTCTGTGCATGTGCATGCATGTGACTGTGTGTGCAAGAAAGTCCACAGTCAGACAATAACCAATATTACTGTTCCAGGCTTTAATGACATACAAAACAGTAACTGAGTAAGGTCGAAGTTTTGAGTAGCCACTCTTTGTCAAGACAACACAAACACTACTTAACTTAGTGACAGATGTGGGCGGGAGGAAATGAAGTTGTGAGGTGTGAGGGGAGGGGGTGTAACTACTTACTTAACTTAGTGACAGGTGTGGGCGGGAGGAAATGAAGTTGTGAGGTGTGAGGGGAGGGGGTGTAACTACTTACTTAACTTAGTGACAGGTGTGGGCGGGAGGAAATGAAGTTGTGAGGTGTGAGGGGAGGGGGTGTAACTACTTACTTAACTTAGTGACAGGTGTGGGCGGGAGGAAATGAAGTTGTGAGGTGTGAGGGGAGGGGGTGTAATGAGGTGAACAAATTTCCCTTTCGTGAGCGAGGCAGATGCATGAGTCAAATTTCGTGGAGGAGGGTGAGGCAGTTGTTGATGGGGTGGGGTGGAGGTGGGGGTGGGGTTTGGAGGGGGGGCAGAAGGGGGGATTTAGCTCTTCAGGTTGAGGCCATTCGGATGTCGAGTCACGCTTTGCTTGCCACAGGATGCTGATTTGCATGTGTGTGGGTGAGAGTGAGGGGCTGTTGAAGTGTGATGCAATGTCTGTTGTGGCGCGTGTCGGCTACGTGTTCTCTGAATCTATTGTTGAGTGTTCGTTCTGTCTCTCCAACGTACAGAACTACGGGGCAAACAGAGCAGAAGATAGCATTGATTTTGTTTCGGTTGTGCATGTTAAGTGGCGTTTCACTGTGAAGGAGTTTTGTGAGAGTGGACTGAGGTGGATGGTGACAGGTGGGCGCAGGTGAGGCATTTGGCAACATTGTAAGGTGTGGTGCCAGGTCCTGCAGTGGAGGGGGTGGAGGGCGAGCGTAGTTGTGAGTGTACGAGGAGATCATGCAGGTTACTGTCACGGCCTTGGGAGAGAAGAGAAGGTGTGGGGTTCTGACTTGGAGAGGATATGCCAGTTGGACAAGAGAATGCGGCGGATGGGAAGGTTGTGTGGGTGGTGGGTGAGGACTGCTGTGGGGTGTGGCTGGGTTTGGTTTGAGTTGCATGAGGGCAGGAGTGCTGGGGAGCCTGTGAGTTTGCTCACTCTCTGGAGGGCAGCTTTGTGGAAGTGCAGGGGATAGTGACAGGCCAAGAAGAACTGCACTAATTCTCTTGACTTGTCCTGGAAGTCAAGGTCCTCACTGCAGAGTGGACGGAGGCGGAGGAATTGGGAGTGGGGAATGCTGTTGATGGTGGATCGAGGAGTAGTGGAGGTATGCATGAGAGTCAGTGTGTTTGTAGTGTACAGAGGTGGACAGGAGATTGTTGTTCAGTGTGATTTTGATGTCAGGAAGGTGACTGAATGAGGCGATATGGTGTACGTGTACTGGATGGAGGGGTGGAAGTTCTGCACATAGTGGATGTAATCAAGAATTTGGGTTTGGGGGAGTGGAGTGATGCCAAGCCCATCGTGAATGTAGCGTTTGAACAGGTCGGGGTGTCTGCCTGTGTAGGTTTGAACAGGTCGGGGTGTCTGCCTGTGTAGGTTTGAACAGGTCGGGGTGTCTGCCTGTGTAGCGTTTGAACAGGTCGGGGTGTCTGCCTGTGTAGGTTTGAACAGGTCGGGGTGTCTGCCTGTGTAGGTTTGAACAGGTCGGGGTGTCTGCCTGTGTAGGTTTGAACAGGTCGGGGTGTCTGCCTGTGTAGCGTTTGAACAGGTCGGGGTGTCTGCCTGTGTAGCGTTTGAACAGGTCGGGGTGTCTGCCTGTGTAGGTTTGAACAGGTCGGGGTGTCTGCCTGTGTAGGTTTGTGACGTGTGTTCCAGCCAGCCCATGAAGAGGCAGGCGTAGCTGGGCCCCATTTGGGTTCCCATGGCTACCCCGTTGATGGTGGGAGGTCTGGTTCCCGAACTCAAAAGTATTGAGAGTGAGGACCAGTTCAGCCAGTCTGGTGGGGGTGGAGGTGGGGGTGGAGGTGGAGGTGGGAGTGGTGGTGGGGTGGAGGTGGGGGTGGAGGTGGGGTGGTGGTGGGGGTGGAGGTGGGGGTGGAGGTGGGGGTGGAGGTGGTGGTGGGGGTGGAGGTGGGGGTGGAGGTGGGGGTGGAGGTGGGGGTGGAGGTGGGGGTGGAGGTGGGGGTGGAGGTGGGGGTGGTGGTGGGGGTGGAGGTGGGGGTGGAGGTGGGGGTGGTGGTGGGGGTGGAGGTGGGGGTGGAGGTGGGGGTGGAGGTAGGGGTGGAGGTGGGGGTGGAGGTGGTGGTGGGGGTGGTGGTGGGGGTGGAGGTGGGGGTGGTGGTGGGGGTGGAGGTGGGGGTGGAGGTGGGGGTGGAGGTGGTGGTGGGGGTGGAGGTGGGGGTGGAGGTGGGGGTGGAGGTGGGGGTGGAGGTGGGGGTGGAGGTGGGGGTGGAGGTGGGGGTGGAGGTGGGGGTGGAGGTGGGGGTGGAGGTGGGGGTGGAGGTGGGGGGTTCGGACGTGGTGCGTTGGTTGAGGAAGGAGAGTGCTGTCAGACCATCTGCTCTGCTCTGTGTTCTAAACGACCTCCTTGTCGCATCTGATGATTCCAAAGTTTCCCTTCTCGCGTTGTTAGATTTGAGTGCTGCGTTTGACACAATAGATCATGGAATTCTTCTCTCCCGTCTAAGACATGTTTTTGGCATTGACAACACAGCACTCTCCTTCCTGAAATCATATATCTCAGAACGTAGGCAGACTGTTTTGATCCAGGGTATAGCTTCTGATCCTGCCCCGCTAAATTACGGAGTCCCACAGGGCTCGGTTCTGGGTCCTCTGCTGTTTCTACTGTACACCCAACCACTTTCCAACGTAATTGACAGTCATTCATTCTCTCACAGTGAATTTGCTGATGACACGCAACTCTACAACTCCACTCATCCCAGTCAAATCCAACTTCTTCTCTCTGCAAGTGAACTTTGTATTTCTGATGTGAAACAGTGGATGACACAGAACAAACTCAAACTTAATGATTCAAAGACCGAAGCTCTCCTGGTTGGCGGTAGAGGCGAATTCGATCAGGCCCTGAAACTAACCATAGGCCAGAGTGAGATAGAATTCTCAAAGTCTGTTAGGAACTTAGGTGTCATGTTCGATGATGATCTTTCTATGAGAGTTCATGTGAACAAAGTTTGCCAGTTAGCTTACTACGAGTTAAGGAAAATTGGCACTATTCGTCACTATCTTTCACAACAGGCCACTCAAACCCTTGTCACTTCCCTTGTTCTGTCCCGTCTTGATTATGGAAATTCTCTTCTTGCCGGCATTCCTGGCACTCTGCTAAACAAACTGCAAAAAGTCCAAAACACTGCTGCTAGATTAATCTTTAGATGTCCCAAGAGAACTCCCACATCCAAACTCCTTCGTGCACTGCATTGGCTCCCCGTCGCTCAGAGGATAGAGTATAAGCTAGCCATTATGTGTTTCAACTTCTTCAATCAAACTGCACCACACGCACTCAAAGAAATTCTCACTGTCTACACCCCCGCTAGAAATAACCGTTCAGCTGCAGACACCAAAACGTTAAATGTCCCCCGTCGCAAAAAGATAACCCAAGGACAGCGAGCTTTTTCCTACATCGGCCCTGTAACATGGAATAGCCTACCTTTCCCTGTCCGTCACTCTAATTCCATGTCCCAGTTCAAAACCTCCCTCAAGACACACCTGTTCCGGTCAGTCTTTCCTGACGAGCAGTGAAGGCGCCTCTTTTATGTTTCGTGTTTTGCCTGCTACTTAATTAATTGTATTGTATTTAATTGTTCTTTTTATTTCAATTGTATAGTATGTGAGTGTTAGAATGTTTTGTATGAGTGTAGACTTTATCATTGTACACGCCATGAGCTTGCTATTAGGGAAGGTATGTGCGTTATAAATAGTCTGTATTATTATTATTATTATAATTGAGGTGTAGAGGGAGGTCACATCTAGGGTGACAAGTAAAGGAGCAAAAGTGGTCATGGAATTGAAATCCTCGAGGAGGAGTGTCAGTTGTGTCAATGAGGTAGGTGTGGCCACAGTGACATCATGCACTCATGGCTGCTGCCTGGCCATCTCATCAACCCACCATGGAACTAGATGAGCAATCTGTCAACATTCTGTGAAGACTTCAGTTAGAAACACAAGAGACTTGCCCTGATATTTCAGACCTATATAGGCTGCCATCAGAGTGGCAGGATGGAGGTTATGGAGCACTGCCCAAGTGTTAACTGCGGCCAGCAAGGCGTATACTCACTGGCACCAGTCCCCGCCACAGCCCGATCACGCGGTCTCTCTCGATGACATTGGCAAATGCTGCCACCATCCCTCTCTTCCTGAAACACACAAGGCCAAAACACTGCATGTACACTTGGGCAGGCAGAGGCAATCAATCATCCACACAACTTGGCCTTCAACCACACAATGACTGCACTTCACTCCCGCCCTAGTCAAGTAGGGACTCAAAACTGCACAGGCGGCTCTTGGAAGCAAACGTTCACTATCACATCATGGCAGTTCATACTAGAAAACATTTTTAGAAGGGCTGCTCTTTCATAAGACTTCTTTCCTCCAGAGCGGCAAGCTTCTCACTGCCTTGTACAGACCACTGCACCCGATCTGTGACTTCTTTCCAAGACATACTGCACGTGGTCTGTGGCACCACAAGCTCAAGGCGTCAAGCATCTTCTCAAGCCGAGAGGTTAGTATTGAGAGCAACTGCCATGTCAGCAATTCCCTACAGAAAACTGAGCTGCAGATGCCTCCATCCTGCGTACTACAGTGAGCTCCAGATGCCTCCACACCCGTGTGCTACAGTGAGCTCCAGATGCCTCCATCCTGTGTGCTACAGTGAGCTCCAGATGCCTCCACACCCGTATGCTACAGTGAGCTCCAGATGCCTCCATCCTGTGTGCTACAGTGAGCTCCAGATGCCTCCATCCTGTGTGCTACAGTGAGCTGCAGATACCTCCATCCTGTGTGCTACAGTGAGCTCCAGATGCCTCCATCCTGTGTGCTACAGTGAGCTCCAGATGCCTCCATCCTGTGTGTTACAGTGAGCTCCAGATGCCTCCACACCCGTATGCTACAGTGAGCTCCAGATGCCTCCATCCTGTGTGCTACAGTGAGCTCCAGATGCCTCCACACCCGTATGCTACAGTGAGCTCCAGATGCCTCCATCCTGTGTGCTACAGTGAGCTCCAAATACCTCCATCCTGTGTGCTACAGTGAGCTGCAGATACCTCCATCCTGTGTGCTACAGTGAGCTGCAGATGCCTCCATCCTGTGTGCTACAGTGAGCTCCAGATGCCTCCATCCTGTGTGCTACAGTGAGCTGCAGATGCCTCCATCCTGTGTGCTACAGTGAGCTCCAGATGCCTCCACACCTGTGTGCTACAGTGAGCTCCAGATGCCTCCACACCTGTGTGCTACAGTGAGCTCCAGATGCCTCCATCCTGTGTGCTACAGTGAGCTCCAGATGCCTCCATCCTGTGTGCTACAGTGAGCTGCAGATGCCTCCATCCTGTGTGCTACAGTGAGCTCCAGATGCCTCCACACCTGTGTGCTACAGTGAGCTCCAGATGCCTTCATCCTGTGTGCTACAGTGAGCTCCAGATGCCTCCACACCCGTGTGCTACAGTGAGCTCCAGATGCCTCCACACCTGTGTGCTACAGTGAGCTCCAGATGCCTCCATCCTGTGCCCTACAGTGAGCTGCAGATGCCTCCATCCTGTGTGCTACAGTGAGCTGCAGATGCCTCCACACCTGTGTGCTACAGTGAGCTCCAGATGCCTCCATCCTGTGTGCTACAGTGAGCTGCAGATGCCTCCACACCTGTGTGCTACAGTGAGCTCCAGATGCCTCCATCCTGTGTGCTACAGTGAGCTCCAGATGCCTCCACACCTGTGTGCTACAGTGAGCTCCAGATGCCTTCATCCTGTGTGCTACAGTGAGCTCCAGATGCCTCCACACCCGTGTGCTACAGTGAGCTGCAGATGCCTCCATCCTGTGCGCTACACTGAGCTCCAGATGCCTCCATCCTGTGCGCTACACAGAGCTCCAGATGCCTGCACACCCATGTACTACAGTGAGCTCCAGATGCCTCAACGCCCGTGTGCTACAGTGAGCTCCAGATGCCTCCATCCTGTGTACTACAGTGAGCTCCAGATGCCTCCATCCTGCGTACTACAGTGAGCTCCAGATAAGTGTTATCACTTCCAGATTTTTTTAATGACCTGGGACAGATTTCACAGGTCCATAAATGTGCAGTTCAAAGCAATCCAAAAGGCATTTCCTATTTCAAGGTCATTGCTGTACATACACACAACATCCTATCTCAAGGTGATCGCTGCACATACACACAACATCCTATCTCAAGGTCATTGCTGTACATACACGCAACATCCTATCTCAAGGTCATTGCTGTACATACACACAACATCCTATCAGCCGGATTTTGTAATAAATAAATTTCCAAAACCAGATACTGTCGGCTATGTTGTCCCCATGTTGATACCAACTCCTGTACAACTACACTGAACACTTAACAATAACACCAGAAACAGCCTTTGGATTGGATTGCTTTGGATTGCACATCCATTGTCTGGGAGCCCCCCAAGTTGTATCCATAGGATTTTGTCCTGAGGCATATCAGTGCCTTCAAAACTGAAGTTCCACTGTTACTGTGTGACTCACAGCCTCAAGTGGCACTGCATGTCTGGAAAACCTACACGTCTTTGACCAAAACTCTGGAACGATATCCCAGACAGACTGAGGAAATCTCCTTCAATACAGACTTTCAAGTCACAGCTAAAAACTCTTTTATTCAAAGGGTGAACGTGTTGAGCGCCTTGAGCATGCCTTTGGGTGTGAGATTGGCGCTATATAAGAGCCAAAATAAATACATACATACATACAGGCACTCTCCCAGCATGCTTGGCAGTTCTCTGCAGCAGTGACAGCAGAAATAATATCAGTGATTAATGATAACCCAGTCTCGAAGCACAGTCACACACAAAGGAAAAATAAGTGGAAATTTGATCAACAATGTCTATTCTTCCAACCCAAGATTTCTCTGCATATAGAAACTGGTGTGCATCTACAGCGGCTTTAGAGACAGCAGTGCAACTAGAGCTGTGATACTGGAGCCACGGAGCACAGTCTCCACCTGACAAGCTCTGCGCAGGTCAGTCAGGACTGCCTAGACAAGATGGACCTCACCTGACAAGCTCTGCGCAGGTCAGTCAGGACTGCCGAGACAAGATGGACCTCACCTGACAAGCTCTGCGCAGGTCAGTCAGGACTGCCGAGACAAGATGGACCTCACCTGACAAGCTCTGCGCAGGTCAGTCAGGACTGCCGAGACAAGATGGACCTCACCTGACAAGCTCTGCGCAGGTCAGTCAGGACTGCCGAGACAAGATGGACCTCACCTGACAAGCTCTGCGCAGGTCAGTCAGGACTGCCGAGACAAGATGGACCTCACCTGACAAGCTCTGCGCAGGTCAGTCAGGACTGCCGAGACAAGATGGACCTCTCCTGACAAGCTCTGCGCAGGTCAGTCAGGACTGCCGAGACAAGATGGACCTCACCTGACAAGCTCTGCGCAGGTCAGTCAGGACTGCCGAGACAAGATGGACCTCACCTGACAAGCTCTGCGCAGGTCAGTCAGGACTGCCGAGACAAGATGGACCTCACCTGACAAGCTCTGCGTAGGTCAGTCAGGACTGCCTAGACAAGATGGACCTCACCTGCTCAATTTTCATGCAAACCTCCAGGCAAAAAAGGTAGAGAGGGGGATACTTTTTTTCAGTTTCATTTGCATTACAATAAAGATTTTGAGTGTGAACTTGTCAGATGCAAATTGCAATGATTTCAGAATTTCTAATGCAGTGCATGAGCACTACATGCAAGCAGGTCAGTTTTCAAAATGGGGGACCTAGGCTGAAATGGATGCAAGGTATTTGCAATGGGAAACCAAACTTTCCTTGCATTCTGCAACCCTAGGAGTGGGCAATTTTCCCTACAGTAATACTGCACGGGGGGGGGGGGGGATACGTGCCCAGTGCCCTTGAATCAACAGAGACGCAAGTTTTCAGTCTACAGGAAAGTCCTTGTCTTTCACCAAGTTTCAGTTCTGAGGCATCCTACGGCACAGATGCTCGGGGAATGTAGGGCTGTGGCTGCCAGGAGGTGTGGGGGCAGGACAGATAGGAGAGAGCATGCTTGTACATGTAGTGAGGACCAGCGCTGATGGCTGCCAGTGCAGTCAGGGCAGTGGCAGTGCTGAGGGGAGTCCTCAATTTGGATCGACAGCCTTGCCAATAACAGCAGTCAGAGTACACAAATCAGACTCAAAGAATAACAAAATACTCACCTAATAAATTCCACATACAATTAACATGAAAATTGCAAGGTGAGTGAATGGGTTTTCAAAATGCATGGACCTGGCAGTGGTTGCTGGCAGTGTTTACAGAAGGCTGTCTTTCCATATATATGCCAAAAACGCCAAGCACAGTTTGTCTGGTCCGACCAGTTTGCTTTGGCAGCCTGGCATCTAGCAAGACCCAGCTTCTGGGCTTTCCTGTGGAAACCGTGGACGATCTGACCCCAGCTGTGACTAAGCTTGTTCATGGTGATGCACGCTTCAATGCGATGCAAGCCTGGTGAAACAACTCTGCCACTTACCCTGCAACGGACGTCTGGATTCTGGTCTTCACCAGATCGAGAGGTTGGAGCAGCAGGGTGGAACATGTTCCACTAAACATGCCCGCTAGAAGTGACTTCATCATTGGCGACTAGAAAGGCAAAAACAATGATAATGATTAGCACGCGTATTCGAGAGTCAAGAGTACGGCGAAGTTATCGACGGCAAAAACAGCTGGCGGTGTACACAGAAGTAGGTCAGAAGCATCAGTCGACATGCAGCATGCGTGTCTCGGTCACTCGGTTTCTCCGCTTCAGTTGTGGGCCAAGTTTATACTCAACGCTAGGATAAGAAAAAAGGAACTAACACTGACAAATAACAATAGGCGAATAGCAGCATTCCAAATGTTCGGCTAGGCAAAAACATGAATCTGATAATGCATAAAATACAATATTTGATAAATCAGTGCCTCCCCCATATGTGCTGTGCATGCTTGCTTGGTATGGCGTATGCTTGTCGCAAGATGACATCAACAAGAAATGATTTCGTGACACACTCAAATCTTCGATCATAATACATTATACAGCATTCAGACGGAGCTCGACCAAAACGACAGAAGACAATACATACTAGTAAAGTAAATCACAGCTGATAGCACCCAAAATAAGCCGAGCAGTGAAAGGAAACAACGCATTAAAGGATGACGAACAAGCCTTGTACTAGCTCAGTAGCTGTAGCTTCGCATTGTTTACAAGTATTCAGTGTTCTTACCGCAAGGATAGCGTCCATCTTTTCCTTTGATGCGCCAAGTTTGTCCGTCACGAAGGCTTGTATCGATGCCAGGACAGAAATCTCCCGCCTGACGTGGATGAGACGAAAGACGAAGACACTATGAGCAGGAGAGAGTTCACGCGTTACTCGAGCTCGGGTCTGTAGAGTGTAGTTGCACAGGACGTAATAATTCTGAGGTCTGTGTGTGGTCTCTCGCACACACCTCAACGGCTCAAGAGTCAAGGAGCTGCGACCCACATCGTCCCGACTCGCTGACTGATGAAAAGTGTTCAGCTGATATTGGTCTGATGAACTTTTCAGTCACAGACTCCTGGAACAGACAGAGAGAATTCTGCTGGTGCCAAAACGTTCATGATGCGCTCCCTTGGCTATGTTTACAACCTTTCCTCACAGAAGCAGGGCGGCGACTGACTTAGCTCGACCCACAGTGGTCACATGACTCGAAAATCCAGATAGAACCAGTTCCGTTTCTTCAATTTTGGATATACCCCTTTAAAGATCTCCAAACCGCGTTTCGTAGCTGTAGATAACACCGGCATTACTTTATCAGAAAACTCCACCACTTTTCCCTCGTGGTAACCATGTGCTGGGATTTTCCCGCTATCTTCATGAACTACTTTGCTCTCGGCCAATACCCAATACTACGCATACAAAATGAAGGTGAAGGTTACAGTGATCATAAGGACAAGCTTGATGTGGCTTGCGCGGGAAATGCAAAATGATTTATGTTGTCTTGGGTTGTAGCGTCAATTCCCCGGTGGATTCGGGGTAAGAATTGACCCACCGCGTCTCCCTACGCGATTCGTAAGAGGCGAATAACTAGGGACATCATGATTTGATTTACGTTTACTCTATAAACTGTTCAAGTGATTTTCGTGCTTAATGGCCTTACATAGCCTACACAGGCTGATAGGCCGTAAAACACCCTCGATCCTTCCTACCTTTCTTCGTAGCGTGAACGTATGGTCTCACTTAAGTCAGATGCACGTAAGTATTTGAGGAAATGGATCGAGAGGCTTAATCGAAGACAGCCCAGCGCCTATAACGCAACACTATTCTAACGTCGTTTCGTAGCTAGGCCTTTGCACTTGTATGCAGCAGCAGGGCCGGATCTAGGGGGGGTGCTGGGGGTGCTCGAGCACCCCCCCCCCCAAAAAAAAAAAAAAAAAAAAAAAACCTCCGTGGCAGCCGGGAGTTGGGGGAAGGAGGGAGGGGGGGGGGGTGGTTGCTCAAATATGTTGATCTACTTCCCACCTCATCGGATATCGGCACACTTTGCTTGGTAGCAGAGACAGTATAGTTAGTAAAAAGCTTGGGAAGGAGGGGGGGGGGGGGGGGGGGGGCTAAAAGATGCTGGGCCCAGATGCTGTACTACTCTCCACTTGGTATAAGCACACTCTACTTGGCAGCCAAGGTAGCTGGGGAGGGAGGGGGGGGGGGGGGTGCTGCTATAATTAAGATGCCTTCCTTTTGCTACTCGCACAGACAAATCAAACCCGGGCAGAGACAGGAAGAATCTGTGACCAAACAAAAACTCTTGGAAATGACCGCACTGCCATAGGATTTATTCTCTGGTGCCACTCCCCGAGCATGGGTTTCCGCGTTGTCAGCAAAGTAAACTCCTATCCACAGAGCACAAGCTTTTGGGCCACTCCCCACTGACGCTAAAAATAGATCTGATTCTGAGCATCTCTGCTGTGGCGTTAAAAATAAAAACTGATTCAATCTTGCAACCGGCACTCTCAGGCTACTTTATCCTGCGCTGCAACACGTGTGTGTTGGTCGTATTTCCGGTTATCAAAGAAAACACGTGCATGAGAATCGTCTACTCTTCAAAATGCCTAGACCCAAGCCGCTGAGGAATGCCGATTCCTCAGGCACAATGAAACTGACCAGTTTTCTTGTTCAGCGGGATTCAGCAGGTGCTTCAAAAGGTAAGTTTTTAATATTTTTATTTCATTTTATTTTATTTTTTTCGATGTTACCAGTCAGTTAGAGTGTTATGTGCATGCCAACCACCGTGCTAGGACTTGTGAAGAGGGCTGAAGCTGTTTAGCTAAGTACCATGACAATATTTGAATTGAAAGGTGGTTTTATGGTATACCTCTCTCAATATCCTTGATTTCAAGGTCAGGTTCACATGTTTGGGATCAAGCATACTTGGTGAGTAGGATATTTTGTTTGTTCTTTTGAGTAATACATTGTATTTTTCTTTGAGCAAGGGAAAGTAAATTTTAATGTGTACATGCCATGTACACCCTGTCCCCCCTCGCCTCAAAAAAAAATAAAATATGACAACAACAAAAATCCAAAGACAAGACGTTTTCAGATCTGATTGGTTATACATTATATAAATTTCTTGCCTTTGAATGACCTCCCAAAACACTGCCAAAATGCACCAGATTGCACAGATTTGCACCATTTTTCTCAAAATTTTCCGGGGGGGCATGCCCCCGGACCCCCCTAGAGGGGCGTGCCTGCTTCGCAGGCACGCACTCGTGGCTTCGCCACTTCGATGAGAAAACCCTAAAACAATTTTAAGCACCCCCCCTCAAAAAACTTTGATCCGGCCCTGAGCAGCGATCACTTTCTTTGTTGAATAATGACCGGGTAGCCTAACATTGCGAGATATGGTATTGGCAAATGACTCGACAAGCAAAACTTTCTCTCTCTCTCTCTCTCTCTCTCTCTCTCTCTCTCTCTCTCTCTCTCTCTCTCTCTCTCTCTCTCTCTCTCTCCCTGTGGGTTCGGGGTAA
>JAWQFJ010033531.1:47500-73889 GCA_034096865.1 Theodoxus fluviatilis
GTTGCTCTGCCCTCTCCTCTTGCCGCTGCCGTTCCTTCTCTTCCTCTCTCTGTCGTTGCTCTGCCTCCTTCTTCTCTTCTCTCTGTCGTTGCTCTGCCTCCTTCTCCCGCCACCGCCGCTCTTTCTCCTCCTGTCGCCGCTGCTCCTTCTCTTCCTCCTTCCTCCGCCGCTCTGCCCTCTCCTCCTGCCACCGCCGCTCCCTCTCATCTTGCCACTGCTGCTCCTTCTCCTCCTCCTCCTGCCACCGCCGCTCCCTCTCATCCTGCCACTGCTGCTCCTTCTCCTCCTCCTTTCTCCGCCGCTCTGCCATCTCCTCCTGCCACTGCCGTTCTCTCTCTTCTCTCTTCTGTAGGAACTCCATGATCGATGCCCACGTGACCTTTGCTGGTAACTCTTCTCGTTGCTCGCCTTCCACGTCCATGCTTCACTACTTGTTCTCCGTCTCGGGAACCAGTGTTACGGAAACAATACTTGCGACCCGATTCGTCCTCGCTTTCGCCAGGAACGTAGGAAGATGGACTCAGAAGGTGAACTTACTTGATGTTTATTCCAGACTGGACATGGCATACAGTGACGGCGGATGCGCTTCTACACGCGCCAACAGCCACACGAGCTCTCCTCGCTCCTACATGTTATTACTCGGCGCTCTCACTCCCGCTTCGGAACATGGACAATGTATTTATACGGCTTGACTATTCCCCCATCAGGCCCTTCTGTTTCCGCCCCTGGGATCCAATCATAGGGCCAGTTACCTACAGCATCGGAAGTAAGGGAGGCTTGAAGTCCCCACCCCCCATCCACAACAAAGAGCAATGACCACCCCGACCCCCTCCCCAACTAACAAAAGCCTGCTGACTCATCCGTACTCACGTGCCTTTGTTCAGGGCAGAACAAAGAGAGGTGAACACGTCCGTTTTCCCATAGCACAACACGTTAAAGCAATAGGTATTCGTCGCTACGTGAACAATCTATCTAAAACACGAACAATTCTACACAACCCTACACAATTCCTTAGCTACTTAAACAAACCACCTCCGCAAACGCCAACAATCTTACACGATTATAATCGCTTTACATTCTTCCGCAACATGTACACATACCTTGTTTGCAGGTGAGGTATTTTCAAATTAGTTGTTGTTAATTCAGTTGACAATAACTTGTGACTCTCCATCGCTAAATTATAGTCGGTTGCGCAGTCGAGTCATTTTGCGCAAACCGCCCACAAACGAGGTGGGGGTTGTGGTGGTCGACTTAAAGATTTTTGTGGGTTTTTTGCTTCTCTAGTCCCTTCTGAATTGTATGAGTACGTTTTGTGTTTAAAATCAACATGTAAGAGTATGCTTTATGATGTTTTTTGGGTGTGGTGGTAAATCATTTACAAGAAAACGTCCGCTAACAGATTGTCAACATCAAGGATTTTCTCAAAGTTTCGTAGCCACCACTGCAACAGATCGACGGGGGAATACCCTAGTAGGCTGCCAACCAAAGCCAAAAACCACTGCTTCATCTCTGTGGCAAATTGCATGAGTCTAGAATAAGGGTTGCTAGGGGAAAAGGGGGAATAATGTATGTAAACTTAAATTTAAAACGCGTTTTTCTCAAAAAGCATATTTTTAGGGTGTCGATCTTCAAAGCCATGTGAAATTGTGTAGTGTAGGGTAGTCATATGTTCATGATTATTGCACCATTGAGAAGCTTGTTGTGTGCTCTTTTTGAAAACATACAGATATCAAAATGTTCAAAATGCAACGAGTGGCTCATTTTGTGATGGAGGGTCACATTTTCATTTAATGTCACGCTGTATAGTGTAAAATGGGAGAAGAAAATAACTCTTCAAAGACAAGAATAGGCCTACATTTAGGGTACACTGGAAGAAGAAAAATAGGGCTGAACATTTCAATCCATGGTTCCCTTTTTCTTGTAAAGTGTTCAGGTGTGATTCGAAGTCAACTCTAAGCCTACAACATAATTAACCGCCTAAATCCGACACCCCCCCCCCCCCCCCCCCCCCCCCCCCCCCCCCCCCAAAAAAAAAAAAAAAAAAAAAAAAAAGAACTAACAGGTAGCCTGATAGGTCTAGTCACTGGGGACACTTCTTGTTCCAAATTGTCCAGCCAGGACTGGGCCTTACCAGTGATGTAATTTGTTCAATCTTGAGTGTGAGTAGGTGAATTGTTGACATTGCATTAAATGTAATTTTGCTTTATTTTGAACAGCACATCTTGGTATTCAAAGACACAGATGAAGGCGTTCAAGTCGTTGGATGCCTACAAGCTATCACAAGAGGACTGGATTCGGGAGATGCTACACAAGGAAATCAACGGCTTTCATCTCTTGAGAGCAAAAGTGAGTTTAATCTACTTTTTTGAACATTAATTCAGTGACAATTCAGGCATACTTTCCTTTGTTTACCCTGGATACAACGGTAAGTTTTGAAGTGTCATAGGCTTACTTTGACTACAAACCCACAACTGATACAGTTTCATTGAGCAAAAGTTCAGGAAATTTAGTTTCTGTCATAGAACAATAGACGAATAATAACATATCAAAATTATCAAAAATATATGAAATAAATGATGAGATTTAGAGATGCATGCGCAGTACTGCACAAAAACAAATCTATAAATAATAGAAGCTTACAACTTCACATGTTTAAAAACTGATATCGTGTAAAATATCAATAATCTTGATACATATGGGGTCTTGGGGCACAATTTCATGCAGAGAACTTAGTTTTGGGTTGATACAGCTGTAGGTAAAGCAATTAGCATGTAAACAGAGTGAGAAAGAATGGCATTTGTAACAGAGACCAGTGAAGAACTTGCATCATCGCATCTTCTTAAACAGTTTTTCCTTTTCTTGTGTAGGTTACCCATTCCTACGCTGTCAACAACACACCTCTGGAGCCATGGGTCATCATCTCCAAGGACGGCGCTGTGGAATCAGCACACTGCACCTGCATGGCTGGACTGGCAGAGGCATGCACCCACATCGCTGCTGTGCTGTTCTGCCTGGAGACCTGCGCCCGAGTGCGCTCAGAGACCTCTCCAACGGATCTGCCTGCCTACTGGATTTTTCCAACAACAGCCAGGCTGGACACCCAGTTCAAGAAATTAAAAGATATAGACTTCCAGTCTGCAGCTAAGAAAAGGAAGCAGAAGTCTACATTGGATGCAGACAGAGGTGATGAGCCTGAGAAGTGTTCAGCGTGGTGTGTGCAAAGTGAATTACTGAATTTGTATTCTTCAGCTTCTGTCTGTACTGATTATATTTTGACTGTAATTATTTTGCTCCATGGAAGGTGTGATACTGGTTCTAAAATGTTTCATTTGCTCAGTAGAAGGTGTGATACTGGTGCTAATGTGTTTTCACTGTCTCATCTGCTTTGCGGAGTGTGTGATACTGATTATAAATGTGTTTGACTAATTCATTTGCTCAGTGGTAGGGTGTGATACTGATTCTAAAATGTATCATTTGCTCAGTTGGTTGTTTGATAGTGTTTGTAGTTCGAAAAGATTTGGATTGCATTTGCTTGTCCAGATGGTTTCTCAGCTGCAAGTTCAAAACAATCAACAATGACAGCTACCTTTTTTCCAAACTTCTCTCGAAAACACATGGGCATGGAAATCTAAAGTTCTTCTCTAGCTGGCCACCTGATCAGGATCTGCAATCTTGATGACAATACTTCAAGTGTTCTGTGGAAACTCCTCGTTACAGTAGCAACAGACAACTTGAGCTGATATGCAAAATCCTGAAAGTGATTGTTCAGTCTTATCTTGATGAGACAGAGAAGCAGCTCTTGTTCCTTTCTGAGTGACACAGTTTGGTTAGACATGTGGGGTGAAACTAAATCAAGAACAAGATCAAACATTGCTAGACTTGGCAATCCAGTGTAAAATGTGATTTTTTTCTTTGTCTGCAGTATAGTACTCCCTATCATAAATAGAGATGTTCTTGGTCTCAGACAATTTTGCTGACTCAACAACCCTTGCTGCATTATCAGCCAACACCTGGTCTATGGCCTGTGAGGTCAAATCAGTCTGGGCTGCAACTTCTCTTCTGACATCATCAAACTGGTCATTTGCATCAATGTCATCAGTCACACTACCCAAAAGTGCATCACCACCATCATTTTCTTGCTCAGTACTATCCACATTCTCTCCATCTTTTCCATCACCGTCAGTGATGTCAAAAGCAGTTCCAACATCAGCTTCCTCTGCATCTCCTGTACATGTACTTGATTTCTTTTTCTTGTTCGTAGGCCCTTCACCACTTGCTCCTTGAACGGAGTCGTTCAAACCTGAAAGACAAATAAAGTATACAGTGCATTCAGGAACTTATTCAGAACTGAAGCATGGTAATCCCTGTCCTGACCTGTCCCTCACAGCGCCGGAAGTAAAAATTAAATGAATACTAATATGTGAGGGGGTGGGGACTGGATTGTGTTTGTGGAGGGATTTGAATCGCGCCACTTGGTAGAAGTACACTGAGTTTTTAGACACTGATACAGCTGGATAAGCCTTAAACATCAAAATTTATGTGATCCTAAGCCTTTAAACATGATCACTTACCTATCTTTGGCCTTGTCCGGAGTGTGGTTTGATATCTTGTGTCCCAAATGAAGGGTAGGCAGCCATGAAGGACTGTTCCGCATGTGGAGGTAGGCCTTTGTGCCTGTTGAACACACAATACATGTATCGATTAAGATTCATTCACAAAGTTTGTGACCTTTAAGACATGTATGCACACATACTTTAAGGAATAACTGTAATTATTACGTTTGGACGACTTGTGTCACAGTCATACTGAACTGATGGAAATTTAACCCAACTCTGACTCGCACTGTCTACAATTTGCACTGTTTGCTTCGATTAGCTTCTGAATCATACATACAAATCAAACATAAACTGAACATAATTTAGCCAGTGGCATTTAAAACTGAAAAAAAGCACTTGACTTACCATCCACAAAGTGCCTCGAATAAACGATAGCCTTATCCCATTGCACACAATTAAGACTGCATATTTTAAGGCCTAACTGCAATTAGTACGTTTGGACGACTTGTGTCACAGTCATACTGAACTGATGGAAATTTAACCCAACTCTGACTCGCACTGTCTACAATTTGCACTGTTTGCTTCGGTTAGCTTCTGAATCATGTATACAAATCAAACATAAACTGAACATAATTTAGCCAGTGGCATTTTAAACTGAAAAAAGCACTTATCATCCACAAAGTGCCTCGAACAAACGATAGCCTTATCCCATTGCACACAATTAAGACTACATACTTTAAGGCCTAACTGCAATTAGTACGTCTGGACGACTTGTGTCACAGTCATACTGAACTGATGGAAATTAACCCAACTCTGACTCGCACTGTCTACAATTTGCACTGTTTGCTTCGGTTAGCTTCTGAATCATACATACAAATCAAACATAAACTTAACATAATGTAGCCAGTGGCATTTAAAACTGAAAAAAGCACTTACCATCCACAAAGTGCCTCGAACAAACGATAGCCTTATCCCATTGCTCTTCTTCTCTGTAGATGAAAGCTTTCCTTCCACAGTCTCCTCCTTTCGCCGAAAGTTTCGGCACTCAGCTATGTCGTTTCCTCATCCAGGTGTTATATATTGGTTGGGGTCTTGTGAAAAGTAATCTTCTGATCGATAGGCACATTTTTTTCACCCCCAGGCCGGTTACTACACCCACTGATGGCACAGATCACCATGGTCTTTTTCTCTCTCTGACTATGCTCGTCGCTGCTTGACAACAACCGGCTAGGGTAGAAACATGGCGGACGATGCGGAGCACACGTTTCGCTGACGTCACGTGAAAACGACGGATATACACTGTTAATGCACTGTCTGTACACTGTCTAAACAAGTTTGAAGGGTTGGGAAGTTCCTGTAAATATTTTTGTCTTTCTGATTGGCCCGTCGTAGACGTTTGAACCAAAGCTATCGACACAAGGTAGCAGCCAGTATGACATCCCACATTGTCACGGTATTTCAATAATAACAGCTTTCTCCATCCCAGGGATAGAACCACGGCAATGCGCCTCGCACATCGTCCAACCCCAAAGCATGCTCGCCCATCTCCGCCTGTCAAAAAGACATGGTTTCAACAAGCGAGTAATAATAATAATAATAATACAGACTATTTCTAACGCACATACCTTCCCTAATAGGCAAGCTCATGGCGTGTACAATGATGAAGTCTACACTCATACAAAGCATTCTAACACTCGCACACTGTACAATTGAAATAAAAAGAAAAGAAAAAAAAGTAAATACAATACAATTAATTAAGTAGCAGGCAAAACACGAAACATAAAAGAGGCGCCTTCACTGCTCGTCAGGAAAGACTGACCGGAACAGGTGTGTCTTGAGGGAGGTTTTGAACTGGGACATGGAATTAGAGTGACGGACAGGGAAAGGTAGGCTATTCCATGTTACAGGGCCGATGTAGGAAAAAGCTCGCTGTCCTTGGGTTTTCTTTTTGCGACGGGGGACATTTAACGTTTTGGTGTCTGCAGCTGAACGGTTATTTCTAGCGGGGGTGTAGAGGCTGAGGGGCTGACCGTGTACTCATGCAAGAGGGGAGAGCACTGGGGGTGGGCTGGCAGGAACTGTTGTATATTCGAAACAAGTTTGAAGGGTTGGGAAGTTCCTGTAAATATTTTTGTCTTATTTTTGTACACTGTCTATGCACTGTCTGTACACTGTCTATGCACTGTCTGTACACTGTACACTGTCTATACACAGTACACTGTCTATGTACTGTATATACACTATCTACACGCGGTAATACACTGTTTACACAGTCAATACAATGTATATACACTGTCTATACAGCCTATACACTGTCTACACACTGTATACGCACCGTCTATGCACTGTCTGTGAACTATCTATACACTGTATGTAAACTGTTTATGCACTGTATACACACTGTCTAAAGACTGTCTACACACTGCCTGTGCACAGTCTATACACTTTCTATACATACTATCTATACACTTTCTATACACCCTGCATATACACTTTCTATACACCCTGTCTATACACTTTCTATACACACTGTTTATACACACTGTCCATACACTTTCTATACACACTGTCTATACACTTTCTATACACACTGTCTATACACTTTCTATACACACTGTCTATCCACTTTCTATACACCCTGCATATACACTTTCTATACACACTGTCTATACACTTTCTATACACACTGTCTATACACTTTCTATACACACTATCTATCCACTTTCTATACACCCTGCATATACACTTTCTATACACACTGTCTATACACTGTCTATACACTTTCTATACACACTGTCAATGCACTGCCTATACTCTGTCTACACACTGTACGCTGTCCTAGAAGTGTGGCTTATGAAATCTACGTCGCTCTTGCATCATACAGGCGCTGCTTGCCAATCAGTTTTCCTGTGATGATGAAATGCCCGGGGTGGCAGCCCAACCCTCGACCTTGACCTCTAGGGGTCAACAGTGCGGGATCAAAAGCAAGCTGGGTCTCAAGCCAAGTACGTGAAGGTCAAGTCCTTTGCATCGGAAAACAGTGCCCTGTGTTCCTTCACGGCCGAGCTCAGGCAACGGTAGTCCAGGGAGCGGTGCATGGAATGGCTCAAATAAGCCGTGCTTACCGATTTAGAGATTCGTTTAGCTGAGCACGCGACCTCAATCTAAAGTCTGACTTAAGTCAAGCCATGCACACTGCCCCTGGACTGGACTGGACTGGACTGGACTGGACTGGACTGTAGGGATCTATAAATAGGACTGGCATGGTCTGCAGGTCTACCCCTACACGAACAAGGGACAGGTGCCACGTCATTTCAATGACAATGACGGAAAGACGAAAAAATATCTACGAGGACACAATAATTTGTTGCCTTTGACCTTGCATTCGTTTGGGAACAGATCTGTATGGTTCCAGTCTGTCGCTCCCTCTGTTTGCTGGATTACACACACTCTCTCTCTCTCTCTCTCTCTCTCTCTCTCTTTCTCTCTCTCTCTTCTCTCTCTCTCTTCTCTCTCTCTCTCTCTCTCTCTCTCTCTCTCTCTCTCTCTCTCTCTCTCACACACACACACACAGAGTAGATTTTGACATCTGCTATGAACAACCTTTGATGCTGACATGGCGATAATCCTCAACAACAGCCATCCAGAGCTCCTCTTTTTTTTCCCACCCGTCTCTCTCCCGTGCCTGCATCTCTAAAGCCGCTGCTACAGTCGTCCCGAAGGTAGGAACCTTCGTGTAAGCGAGCTTAACGTCAACATGAATCGACCGCCTCGCTCTAGGATTACCACGTGACCTCGCTCTAGGATTACCACGTGACCTCGCTCTAGGATTACCACGTGACCTCGCTCTAGGATTACCATGTGACCTCGCTCTAGGATTACCACGTGACCTCGCTCTAGGATTACCACGTGACCTCGCTCTAGGATTACCACGTGACCTCGCTCTAGGAGTACCACGTGACCTCGCTCTAGGATTACCACGTGACCTCGCTCTAGGATTACCACGTGACCTCGCTCTAGGATTACCACGTGACCTCGCTCTAGGAGTACCACGTGACCTCGCTCTAGGATTACCACGTGACCTCGCTCTAGGATTACCACGTGACCTCGCTCTAGAAGTACCACGTGACCTCGCTCTAGGATTACCACGTGACCTCGCTCTAGGATTACCACGTGACCTCGCTCTAGGATTACCACGTGACCTCGCTCTAGGATTACCACGTGACCTCGCTCTAGGAGTACCACGTGTTCACCTCAGACAACCTACGATTCAGTTAAGTACACTTTTGATTGGTTGGCGAGCCACAACTATTTACTCCATATCGAAGATTGAATTGAATTATTGCTTATCGATTATCCTCACTAACATTTAATTATCCTTGTTTATTGTTGCTAGATGAAATTAAAGTGATTTGATTTTGACCTTTGTCCTCACCGTATTTCTGTCGTGTTTCATCTTTGATAGAACGAATGTGTGAGATAGTGTTACTAGTTCCACTGTGTGAGATAGTGTTACTAGTTCCACTGTGTGAGATAGTGTTACTAGTTCCACTGTGTGAGTGCATTTTCCCCTAGACCCTTACTCAGAAACGAGCCAAGTCGACCTGCTTAACATGCACACACATATTTACAACATAAACACACACGCACATACATATGGACACACACATACATGTAAACGCATACACCCGCGCACACACATGCATGTACACACACGCAATTGCACATAGAGCAAACGTACTTCGTGTGCAAGGCTGTCGACCCACTGCACAGAGGAGGCGAAGAAAGCTTTCTCTTTTTGTACATCAGGAAGTCACACTGCGGGCTGGGGGTGAGAAGAGACCCACCGCGTCTCCATTCGTACGAGGCAAATGACCAGGGAACCCCAGCCTCGTTCTCACTCTAACCAGCTCTAATGGTGTTGCGATCAATGGCCTTGCGTAGCCCACAGAGAATGGTGTAGCCCACAGAGAATGGCGTAGCCCACAGAGAATGGTGTTGCTCACAGAGAATGGTGTTGCCCACAGAGAATGGTGTAGCTCACAGAGAATGGTGTTGCTCACAGAGAATGGTGTTGCCCACAGAGAATGGTGTAGCTCACAGAGAATGGTGTTGCTCTCAGAGAATGGTGTAGCCCACAGAGAATGGTGTTGCTCACAGAGAATGGTGTAGCCCATAGAAAATGGTGTTGCTCACAGAGAATGGTGTTGCTCACAGAGAATGGTGTTGCTCACAGAGAATGGTGTTGCTCACAGAGAATAGTGTTGCTCACAGAGAATGGTGTAGCTCACAGAGAATGGTGTTGTTCACAGAGAATGGTGTAGTTCACAGAGAATGGTGTTGCTCACAGAGAATGGTGTTGCTCACAGAGAATGGTGTTGCTCACGGTAAATGGTGCTCACAGAGAATGGTGTTGCTCACAGAGAATGGTGTTGCTCACAGAGAATGGTGTTGCTCACGGTAAATGGTGCTCACAGAGAATGGTGTTGCAATCAATGGCCTAGCATAGCTCACAGAGAAGGGTGTTGCTCAACGAGAATGATGTTACTCACAGAGAATGGTGTTGCTCACAGAGAATGGTGTAGCTCACAGAGAATGGTGTTGCTCACAGAGAATGGTATTGCTCACAGAGAATGGTGTTGCTCACAGAGAATGGTGTTGCTCACAGACAATGGTGTTGCTCACAGAGAATGGCGTTGCAATCAATGGCCTAGCATAGCTCACAAAGAATGGTGTTGCTCACAGAGAATGGTATTGCTCACAGAGAATGGTGTTGCTCACAGAGAATGGTGTTGCTCACAGAGAATGGTGTTGCTCACAGAGAATGGCGTAGCCCACAGAGAAGAGTGTTGCTCACAGAGAATGGTGTTGCTCACAGAGAATGGTGTTGCTCACAGAGAATGGTTTTTGCGATCAATGGCCTTGCGTAGCTCACAGAGAATGGTGTTGCTCACAGAGAATGGCGTAGCCCACAGAGAAGAGTGTTGCTCACAGAGAATGGTGTTGCTCACAGAGAATGGTGTAGCTCACAGAGAATGGTGTTGCTCACAGAGAATGGTGTTGCTCACAGAGAATGGTGTTGCTCACAGAGAATGGTGTAGCTCACAGAGAATGGTGTAGCTCACAGAGAATGGTGTTGCTCACAGAGAATGGTGTTGCTCACAGAGAATGGTGTTGCCCACAGAGAATGGCGTAGCCCACAGAGAATAGTGTTGCTCACAGAGAATGTTGTTGCTCACAGAGAATGGTGTTGCTCACGGTAAATGGTGTTGCTCACAGAGAATGGTGTAGCTCACAGAGAGTGGTGTTTTTCACAGAGAATGGTGTTGCTCACAGAGAAAGGTGTAGCTCACAAAGAATGGTGTTGCTCACAGATAATGGTGTAGCTCACAGAGAATGGTGTAGCTCACAAAGAATGGTGTTGCTCACAGATAATGGTGTAGCTCACAGAGAATGGTGTAGCTCACAGAGAATGGTGTTGCTCACAAAGAATGGTGTTGCTCACAGATAATGGTGTAGCTCACAGAGAATGGTGTAGCTCACAGAGAATGGTGTAGCTCACAGAGAATGGTGTTGCTCACAGAGAATGGTGTTGATCACAGATAATGGTGTTGATCACAGAGAATGGTGTAGCTCACAAAGAATGGTGTTGCTCACAGAGAATTGTGTAGCTCACAGAGAATGGTGTAGCTCACAGAGAATGGTGTAGATCACAGAGAATGGTGTTGCTCACAGATAATGGTGTTGATCACAGATAATGGTGTTGTTCACAGATAATGGTGTTGATCACAGATAATGGTGTTGATCACAGATAATGGTGTTGATCACAGATAATGGTGTTGATCACAGATAATGGTGTTGCTCACAAAGAATGGTGTTGCTCACAGAGAATGGTGTTGATCACAGAGAATGGTGTAGCCCACAGAGAATGGTGTTGATCACAGAGTGTCACACGGCGATCTTTCGTGAAGGCGACGTAGGTGGGCCTTTAACCTCCTGGGGGGAAAAATTAGGCTAATAGAGTAAACGGTTTTGGCGCTAGAAACGACTAACATTGTGCGAAGCAGGGGTCAGGCTAAATTGTGCTCACAACGAGCTCGTGCAGGAGGGGAGCCCGGAGATAAGACGGGTGGTCCGTGCAAGTGGTGTGAGAGAGGCTCACGGGAGAAGGAGGAAGGGTGGATGGGAAATCGAGGTAGGGAAGGGAGAAGATTTCGTCAGGGGAGACGAACGGTCGTGCATGAGGACGCTCTTGGGATGCGAGGGAAGCAGCTCCAGCGTGGTCGCCGTCGTTGAAGCTTTGACCGTGGGGTCTTAGCCTGGGTCAACTCGGGAGGATCGAGATGGCAGTCGGGTTGCTGCAGTGGTGTTACACAGACTGGAGGACCAAGGGTCGCGCGGACGGAAGGAGCTAGGACGCCGAGCGTTCCCACCTCGTCCTGTGTCTACGGGGAGGGAGTGAAACGTGGAGATACTACGGTCTACCGGTCTACGTTCTACGTGAGAACGCGGACCAAGCGACGCGGGTCGCCTTGGATGTGGTGGCTGTGCGTAGGCCATACGCCTGCTTCTTGTGTGCTAGTGTGTCGCCAGAGGGTGGGACACCTCGTGCTTCCTCCAGGAGTTTCCGTTGGAGCTGTCGGAGTATTTGGTGGTGTTCTGGACGTTGAGGAGGACAGACGGTGCGCGGGGAAAAACCTCGGGTAAGGTGACGATTTTTTGTTGTTGGTTCCTTGCCTTTCCAGTTGGGTCTGGGTTGGTATCGTCTGACTGCCGCGTTGGTAGCGGTCATGCCTTTAAGAGGCAAGGACATCAGTTGCCCAGGTCGTTACTGCTGTGGTGGCAGGGACGCCTTTAAGAGGCGAGTGGTTTGCGCTGGGTGTGATTCACGCTGAGAGAGGGCAGTTTCTCTTCGAAGGAAAGAGACGTTGTGCTTTAATCCCGAAGGAGAAAGGGAAGGTCAAGAGACGGGACTTTTCTTTCATGTGCTTACGGGTAGCCTGCCTGTGTGAGGGTAGCCGATCTTTCCCCTTTGAAGTCCAAGCTATTAAGTAATTAGATTGGTGAGTGTGTGAGTTTGGTCGAGTGAATGAGAGGGAGTATTGATTGATGTGATTGCCCTGATATGTGTTGGTCGGGCGGAGGTGAGCATTGTGTTTACAGTGGATTGGTGAGCAGGGTGAAATTGTATTGAGTTTGTGCAATCATCGTTCCATGTGGTGTTTTTTTTGTGTTTTCAGTATATTAAGACTGTTCATGCTGTGGTTGCAGTGTAGTAGGGACATGTGTGTATTGATTGATGTGATTGCCATGTATTGAGACTGGCTTTTGGGGAAAGTTGAGATGCTGTTGGTTGAGGTGGTTTTCTTATGTGGTTTAGATTCTGAGTGAGTGTGGTTGAGTTTAGGAGGATGTTGCGTTGTTGAAGGAAAGGGATTGCTTTGGTTTTATGATATGTTGTTTCTTATGATTGAATGTGTACTTTATTGAGGGGTTGTGTTAGGGTTTTGTAAAAATAAATTGTATTTGTTAATTTATTTGTGTGTTGTGTATTGTATCTTTTGATAATAAAAATAATAATAAATCACTTTTATACCGCGCAATACTCCCACACAGTGAGACTCAAAGCGCCTAAAAAAAAGAAAAGAAAAGAAAAAGAAAATAGAAGTAAAAAAAAAACACACACAATAGGAATGTATATGAAAGTAATATACATCAAGGTAAGAGAAACAAAGATGAAAAGCAGGTGATATAAAACAACACAGCAACACAAACCAGACATTCAGTCAACATTCATACAGACGAAAAAACAAAACAAAACAAACAGTTTATACAGATATGTACAATGCACTAACTGTTCTCAGGAAGCAGTCAGGCCCTAGGGGCACTACACTGAAAAAGCTTTACGGAAATAATGGGTCTTGAGGTTAGATTTGAAGGAAGGAAGAGAAGTGATGCCACGGAGAGATGACGGCAGAGCATTCCAGACAGAAGGTGCTTGAAAGTGAAAGGATCTCTGGCCAAAGGATTTGGTGGTGGTTTTAGGTTTGCAGAGAAGTTTTTCGGAGCCTGAGCGGAGAGAGCGAGAGGGTTGGTAGATCTGAAGAAGAGATGAGAGATAGGGCGGCAGAGTTCCATCAAAGCAACGGAAGGCGAGAGTGGCGAGTTTGTACTGGATCCTGTACTCAACAGGAAGCCAGTGGAGTTTCATGAAAAGAGGGGTAACATGATTGGATGTTATGTCCCTCTCGGAAAAAGTCCGAGTAGGAAGGGACCCGTGACACAGAGAATGGTGTTGATCACAGAGAATGGTGTTGTTCACAGAGAATGGTGTTGCGATCAATGACCTTGCATAGCTCACAGAGAATGAAAGGCCGTAAAACGTCGTTCCTCTACACCAGGCAGCCTCACTACGCCTGCATGCCTGTGTGGGAGAGCATTGGCGAGAAACGGTTCAAACATCGAGACTGCTCCCGAAAGGCGACCAAGTACAAGCCTACCACTCTTTTCAGGCGCATTGTGTTTAACGGAATTTCTCCCTGGTCCCTGTGTGGAGGAAACTCCCTGGTCCTTATGTAGAGGAAACTCCCTGGTCCTTATGTAGAGGAAACTCCCTGGTCCTTATGTAGAGGAAACTCCCTGGTCCTTATGTAGAGGAAACTCCCTGGTCCCTGCGTGGAGGAAACTCCCTGGTCCCTGTGTGGAGGAAACTCCCTGGTCTGTGTGTGGAGGAAACTCCCTGGTCTGTGTGTGGAGGAAACTCCCTAGTCCCTGTGTGGAGGAAACTCCTTGGTCCTTGTGTAGAAGAACTCCCTAATCCTTGTCTCCATAGGAATTTCTCTCTAGTCCTTGTGTGGAGGAAACTCCCTGGTCCTTATGTAGAGGAAACTCCCTGGTCCTTATGTAGAGGAAACTCCCTGGTCCTTATGTAGAAGAAACTCCCTGGTCCCTGTGTGGAGGAAACTCCCTGGTCCCTGTGTGGAGGAAACTCCCTGGTCCTTATGTACAGGAAACTCCCTGGTCATTGTGTGGAGGACACTCCCTGGTCCTCATGTAGAGGAAACTCCCTGGTCCCTGTGTGGAGGAAACTCCCTAGTCCTTGTCTCCATAGGAATTTCTCTCTAGTCCTTGTGTGGAGTAAAAGACATCGGAAAAAGACGAGCGTCATCTTCTTCTTCTTTCCTCAATGAGTTATTGCCAATGTTATCCATTTTTCAAATCAATATGTGTATGCGAGAGAGAGAGAGAGAGAGAGAGAGAGAGAGAGAGAGAGAGAGAGAAAGAGAGAGAGATGTGTTTACTTCGGCCGACGACCCGTCAAGACAATATAACTTGTATGTACGCATGCAAGAATTATGATATGTAATTGTAAAATCATAACAGTAAAAATAGGGTCATATATAGATGACTGGTTTTCATGTGTTTTGCAAGATATTTTTTTCGTAGGTCTCCATATCTATGAAAATCAAATAAAAAATGCCGCTCATCCTCGTACTCTCCGCAAAATGGACACACTCTGTCTGCATCGTGTCCAGAACTTCGCAGGTTTACCCCAAGTGCAACATTTCCAACATGGAATCGTATAATTGCATCCCTAAATTGTTCCTATTGATGTCATTCAGATAACTCTCGCAATGTGGAGAGTGTTTTAACAATCTGCAAAAGGCAAGCCGGCTGCATTCATGTTTCATGTACCATTCCTGCAGGGAGCAGTCACAAAGTCTCTGTCTTAGCGATCGAATAAAGCTCTTTTCATTAACATGCCCACAATTTGTCCAAACATAGGCAAATCCAAGTCTTGACAGACAGTGCTCGACTGATTTTACCCAATTCGGCTTCACACACTGTGGCGAGACAACGTTTTTTCATGCCTTGTGGTTATTAGTATTATTAGAAATGTTTACTATGCGTCTGCTGAGCCGTAGCCTTAGAGGTTTTTTCATTGCCCTGAGCCGGTGTCAGTACAGAATTGACCCCTGTGCATGTGAATAACTTGAAAGCGTTACCAGTGTAGTGGACTTCACTGGCGTTTTAGCGCTGACCAACCAGTGAATTTCAACTTGTGAATTGACCAGTCAGAGTGGGGTGGGATGGACAGTAGTGATTGGACTGGCTGGACTTGGTGACGTCAGCGAAGTTATTTAAACAAGTGTCGCCGGATGCTCGAGGCGTCATAACATTTATTTTCAGCAAAAGCAGTGTCCGTGAAGATGCTGGCGCCCTGCTTGTTAGGTTTATACTTGGCGGTGGCCATATAGAGAAACGTAGAATGGGAATAGTAAGAAACCTCAGCCGGCCCGGAGCCAGTTGGAAGCGAACCCCTCTGCCAGGGGGTGGTGGAATGTTGAACAGCCAGCTTGCCTGCCAGCCAGCTTGCCTGCTTTGCTAAAGTGTGGTGGCCTGTCTTGTTGGAGAGCAGACCGACTCCTTTCCGAGGAAGAAGAAGAAGAAGACGTAGGAGCCAGTTCCCTCGACACGACGCAGAAGAAGAAGGAATGCCAGAGAGAGAGAGAGAATGAAAGAATGCCAAGTTTCAGCTGTTTCATCGACTGTGGTGATTTCCCTCCAGGGTCACCGGCTGCAATGTCGGTGCACTCAGACCCCCTCCCCCCAATTCCAACCCCGGTGCTAACGCGGTGAGCGTGGGGTTTAGGTCCGTGCTTCTCCACCTGCACGTTTTTCATCGAAAGGGTCAGATAAGTACATTTAGTTAATTACCTCGGCTCGGGCAGACATCTTTCTTTTCATTGTTTTCTTTTTACTTGTCTCGCTTCAAATTGCTGAACTGAATTGATTGTTTTCTACTTGCATTCTATGCATTTATTGTAGCGTTTGTCGCTCAGTCACCATTCACTGGTAAATGCATTCATGAAAATTAAACTACTTCCTTTGAATTGATACCGTTTTTGCCATTACTTCATTTAGACAATTACCATCTAGCGTGTGAATGGAGGAATGAAGGTGCGTGCTTTGGTTCTTCCCCTAGACATTTAAACGAGTTAATTTGATCAAAGAACAAGTACGTCACATTTGGGGTCTTCGTCTTGGGATAATTTGAACGAAATGCAAAAGTAAAGTAAATCTGAATTCATGTTTCACAGTTAAATTTGGAGTGTCTGTGCCTTGAGCGAGAGTGTTGTGACATGACCTGAACTGCCATTTTTGTTTTTGATTCACCTTGATTGCTCTCATGCCTTGCTGCACTGTGTGACCTTGTGTTGGCTTACTGCTGTGTGAAGTTTTGCTGAGTTTATTTGTGTGTGAAGCTAGCAAATCCTTACGATGGGTGAAGTAGTATTGCCGTCAATTGAGTTGATCTGCTTGTTGAAAGGGAGAACTTTGAAGTTTGTGATAAAGGAGTTAGGTTTGAGTGCAAGCGAGGGGGCTACTGAAGGTGAATTGCGAGAGATCTTGTTCAAGTTCAGAAGAACAGTGATAACGGAGAAATGGGAGGCGGAGCAGAGGGAGAAAGATGCAGAGCGGAAGGAGAAGAGGAGGCGGCATGAATTGGAGATAGAGGCAGAGAGAGAAAGAGACAGGGAGGATGCAGAGACAGAAAGAGAGAGGGAGAAGTATGAGGCAGAGAGAGAGAGGGAGGCTGAAGAAGCGGAGAGAAAGAGAAAACTGGAGGTTGAACAGATAAGGGAAGAGATAAAGGCAGCCAGAGGGAGGATAAAGGCATATAAAGACAAAAAGTTGGAGCAGAAGGAGAGAGAGAGAGCTAGGAGGGTTGCAGAGAGAGCCAGGGAAGCGGCCGAGAAGTTAGAGAGAGAGAAGAGACAGGAGGCAGAGAGAGAGGAAGCCAGGGAGGCTGCTGAGAAGTGTGAGAGGGAGATACAGGAGGCAGAGAGAGAGAAAGCCAGGGAGGCTGCGGCGAGAGAAGCTGTGGAGAGAGAGAGACGGGAAATAAGGGAGAAGGGGAAAGCAAAGCGCGCTAATCCCTATGAGACTCGGGGAAAATTGTGTGTGGGGAGGCAGGAGGTGTCGGTCACTGTGCTCCGTAGTACAGCCTCAGAGATTACGGTGGTGCGGTCTGCTGTTCTTGCAGACTGGGAAGGTTCAGCTACTGGGAAGAGAGTTCTGGGGACATGTTGTGGTAGTGGAATTGTGTTGTCATGTGTTGACGGTAGAAGTTTTCCTATTCCCCTACATGAGGTACGACTGAGCACGGAAGAGTATTGTGGTCGCGCAGTAGTTGGCGTGTTGAAGCAGATGGCTCCCTCATGGGTAGATGTGATATTGGGAAATGACTTGGCCGACCTGGGGGTGGTGGTCAGATCTGAGGAGAGTATCGAATGCTTTGGTTGTGGAAGGATGGGACACCGGAGGCGTGACTGTCCAGTCCGAAGTAGTGGATGGAGGAAAGAAGAACGATGTGTGAGCCAGTCTCGTAGGAATACCAGGTGTTTCCGGTGCAGGGAAAATGGGCATGGGGCGCGTGATTGTGGAATGTCCAGCATTGGGGAGAGAGTTGTGTTGTCTGGCATTGGCGATGCGAGTCGGTGTGAGGAGAGTCGGTGTGAGGAGGTTGTTGCTTGTGAGGAGGCTGTTGTTGCTGAGGAGGTTGTTGTTGCTTGTGAGGAGGCTGTTGTTGCTGAGGAGGTTGTCGTTGCTGAGGAGGTTGTTGTTGCCGAGGAGGTTGTTGTTGCTGAGGAGATTGTTGCTGAGGAGAGTCAGTGTGAGATGGTTGCTTGTCGTTCGTTGGAGAGAGTGGGAATTGACAGAGTCATAGTCGAGGACAGGGTCAGAGTCGGAGACAGGGTCAGAGTCGAGGACAGGGTCAGAGTCGAGGACAGGGTCAGAGTCGGAGACAGGGTCAGAGTCGGAGACGGGGTCAAGGACAGAGACGTAGTCAGGGACAGAGACGTAGTCAGGGACAGAGACGTAGTCAGGGACAGAGACGTAGTCAAGGACAGAGACGTAGTCAGGGACAGAGACAGAGTCAGGGATGGAGACAGAGAAGTGTCAATGGTGAAGGTGGAGGGAGAGGACAAGTGTGTGAGAGAGGAAGAGATGGAAGTTGAGAATGAGTCTGAGAGGAGGGTGTTGATGTGTTCCACCCGGAAGAGGAGGGAGAAGTTGAAAGATGAGACTGAGAGTGGGGTGTTGATGTGTTCCACCCGGCGGAAGAGGAAGTGTGCGGAAGTTGAACATGAGTCTTGTGGGAAGACTGGTGTGGAGTTGGAGGATGTGGGAGAGGAAGGAGTTGAGACTTGTGGGAAGACTGGTGTGGAGTTGGAGGATGTGGGAGAGGTTGCGTGTGGTGGTGTGAGTCTCGGAGAGGCGAGCCACAGAGAGAGGAAATGGTTTGACTGGAGGAAGAGGAAAAAAGGCTAAATTTAGAGAGAGGAATGACTGGGTGTGAGAGTGAGAAAGAGTTGATGTGTTTGGCTGTTTATTGGAGTGTGCTGTGCAGAGAAGAATGTGATGGGTGGAGTGTGAGAGTTTTGTGGGCCAGTGTGATGGTCAGGTGGTTGTGTGGTGCGATGGTTTTTGAGTTTAGTATAGACCACGTAACCCGGGGTCCCCTGTTGTTTGAGAGTTTTGACTGTTTGAATTGTGACTTGTGAAAAATGTCATGTCTATAACATTTTTCTCATTGTGGTAGGGAGGTGTGGCGAGACAACGTTTTTTCATGCCTTGTGGTTATTAGTATTATTAGAAATGTTTACTATGCGTCTGCTGAGCCGTAGCCTTAGAGGTTTTTTCATTGCCCTGAGCCGGTGTCAGTACAGAATTGACCCCTGTGCATGTGAATAACTTGAAAGCGTTACCAGTGTAGTGGACTTCACTGGCGTTTTAGCGCTGACCAACCAGTGAATTTCAACTTGTGAATTGACCAGTCAGAGTGGGGTGGGATGGACAGTAGTGATTGGACTGGCTGGACTTGGTGACGTCAGCGAAGTTATTTAAACAAGTGTCGCCGGATGCTCGAGGCGTCATAACATTTATTTTCAGCAAAAGCAGTGTCCGTGAAGATGCTGGCGCCCTGCTTGTTAGGTTTATACTTGGCGGTGGCCATATAGAGAAACGTAGAATGGGAATAGTAAGAAACCTCAGCCGGCCCGGAGCCAGTTGGAAGCGAACCCCTCTGCCAGGGGGTGGTGGAATGTTGAACAGCCAGCTTGCCTGCCAGCCAGCTTGCCTGCTTTGCTAAAGTGTGGTGGCCTGTCTTGTTGGAGAGCAGACCGACTCCTTTCCGAGGAAGAAGAAGAAGAAGACGTAGGAGCCAGTTCCCTCGACACGACGCAGAAGAAGAAGGAATGCCAGAGAGAGAGAGAGAATGAAAGAATGCCAAGTTTCAGCTGTTTCATCGACTGTGGTGATTTCCCTCCAGGGTCACCGGCTGCAATGTCGGTGCACTCAGACCCCCTCCCCCCAATTCCAACCCCGGTGCTAACGCGGTGAGCGTGGGGTTTAGGTCCGTGCTTCTCCACCTGCACGTTTTTCATCGAAAGGGTCAGATAAGTACATTTAGTTAATTACCTCGGCTCGGGCAGACATCTTTCTTTTCATTGTTTTCTTTTTACTTGTCTCGCTTCAAATTGCTGAACTGAATTGATTGTTTTCTACTTGCATTCTATGCATTTATTGTAGCGTTTGTCGCTCAGTCACCATTCACTGGTAAATGCATTCATGAAAATTAAACTACTTCCTTTGAATTGATACCGTTTTTGCCATTACTTCATTTAGACAATTACCATCTAGCGTGTGAATGGAGGAATGAAGGTGCGTGCTTTGGTTCTTCCCCTAGACATTTAAACGAGTTAATTTGATCAAAGAACAAGTACGTCACACACACACACTTTCTTTCGACAGCATTAAGTGGGCCTGCTTTGGCAGTCTGCTTTCTGACTTCCTGCTCAGCAGAAACCAGTACCTAATCGCCCGAATAATAGTGCTGATAAGCATTGGGTACCTTCCCAGTTCACCACTGCACATGACATTTGGAGTTTTTATAGAAACATTGAGAAAGCGCTTGCATGCAAACATGTGTGCCCTCTCAATACTTTCTCTTGTCTCCAATCCCCACAACTCTGAACCATAGAGTAAGGAAGGCTGTATTTGAGCATCGTACAAACGGAAAAAGACTGCTGTGTTCATAGTGCGAAGATGCCAAATTGCCTTAATCAACTGTACAGTTTTTTTCTTGGCTTTTACACCCAGGCTGTCGAGAGCAGAAGATAATGACAATTTAGTCGTGAGTATGAATCCCAAGTATCTATACTCATTTACCACCTCTAGATCTGTTCCTCCTAAAGACCACCTTTCCCCTCGGCCCAGAAATCCGCCCCTCCGGAAGACCATGACCTTTGTTTTGTCAGTATTGACGTGAAGGCCCAATCTCTCGGAAGCGTGGTATAGGTTATTTATCTGGCACTGTAAACCAACTGGAGTAATAGAAAGTAGAACAATATTGTCTGCAAAGATAAGCGAAAACACCTCTGTCATCCCAAGCAGTAGCTATACACCATGGCGCTCGTTCGAATTTATCTTGCAACGTATTCAATAAATAGACAAAAATTATTGGGGACTTGACTGCAACCTGTCTTACACCGATCTAGCAGTCAAAGAAATATGACATGGCACCATTCCACCGCACACACGCCTGCACTTGTGAGTAAACCGACTGAAGCATTCTCAAGAACTTTGTTGAAAGCCCCGACTCCGCCAGCACTGTCCAAAGACGAGCCCTATCAACAGTCAAATGCCCTTCGGTAGTCAACAAAGGCGGCGTAGAGTTTTCCTCTACCACTACCGTACACATGCCTGACTGCAATAGCATGAAGGGTAAAAACAGGATCAATGGTGGAATGGTCCTTCCAAAACCCTGCTTGCTCTAGGCAAAACTTGCCGCGTTCTTCTGCCCAGGCACGGAGACGGTTTGTCAACAGAGATATAAAAAGTTTACACTACACAGCAACGATATCCCTCTATATTTTTGGGGACTTAACTTGTCTCCGCTTTTGTGTATAGGAATTATTACAGATTTACACCAGTTATGGGGGAAGTATTGTTTTTCATATTATGATATATAACATTAACGAGTGAGACAAGGACAGGGGTTATACATGCGCTAGCACATTTGAGGTAATCCCCAGGAATATCATCAATACCAGCCACTTTTCTATGTCTTAACCTAGCGATTGCCAGCTGCATCTCTTCTTCACGTATTGGCGCATCCAGTTCCTCATGCTGAACAATTAGGTACTGGTTGTTGTCAACATACATTACACACTGGTCTTGGCCAAGAAGACTTTGAAAATATGTTTTCCACTCGTCAGAGAGAGAGAGAGAGAGAGAGAGAGAAAGAGAGAGAGAGAGAGAAAGAGAGAGAGAGAGAGAGAGAGAACTTTGAACTTTGAACTTTGAAACTTTATTGTCGAGGCCTCAGGCCCACAGACAAGGTTAGTTACAATTGAATTCAATCGCAACAAAAACAATAACACCAAACAGTACTACTGGAAAGTCATCAAATACACTTAGTACAAAATGCAATCAGCAGCTACCTTACTGGTCATGAACTACGCACTGCATGCAATTATGTCCTCATCATGTGGAGATGGCGTTTTTGCGTATTCACACACCACTGACGGTTACAAAAAACTGCAGCAACACATT
Organism: Theodoxus fluviatilis; assembly: GCA_034096865.1. Taxonomy (NCBI): domain Eukaryota; kingdom Metazoa; phylum Mollusca; class Gastropoda; order Cycloneritida; family Neritidae; genus Theodoxus; species Theodoxus fluviatilis. Next base: position 69,679 of record JAWQFJ010033531.1, read on the forward strand.
CCAGTACGTGGAAAGTCCTGATTACAAACAAGCAAACAAACAAACAAACAAGCAAACAAACAAACAAACAAACAAACAAACAAACCGCTGAGACGTTCCAGCTTGAAGTTCCAAAGGGTGTACCAGGAGTATCGAGGTTTCATCGTAGTCACTTGCAGACAGAATCACTTTAGCATTGGTGTACCAGGAGTATCGAGGTTTCATCGTAGTCACTTGCAGACAGAATCACTTTAGCATTGGTGTACCAGGAGTATCGAGGTTTCATCGTAGTCACTTGCAGACAGAATCACTTTAGCATTGGTGTACCAGGAGTATCGAGGTTTCATCGTAGTCACTTGCAGACAGAATCACTTTAGCATTGGTGTACCAGGAGTATCGAGGTTTCATCGTAGTCACTTGCAGACAGAATCACTTTAGCATTGGTGTACCAGGAGTATCGAGGTTTCATCGTAGTCACTTGCAGACAGAATCACTTTAGCATTGGTGTACCAGGAGTATCGAGGTTTCATCGTAGTCACTTGCAGACAGAATCACTTTAGCATTGGTGTACCAGGAGTATCGAGGTTTCATCGTAGTCACTTGCAGACAGAATCACTTTAGCATTGGTGTACCAGGAGTATCGAGGTTTCATCGTAGTCACTTGCAGACAGAATCACTTTAGCATTGGTGTACCAGGAGTATCGAGGTTTCATCGTAGGCACTTGCAGACAGAATCACTTTAGCATTGGTGTACCAGGAGTATCGAGGTTTCATCGTAGTCACTTGCAGACAGAATCACTTTAGCATTGGTGTACCAGGAGTACTGGCACCAACACTGTTTAGCCTAATGTTTTCCGCCATGCTGTCAGAGGCCTTCAGAGACGAGGACGTTGGTGTCAACCTGAGGTACCGCACAGACGGCAAACTGTTCAACCTGCGGAGGCTCCAGGCAAAAAACAAGGTTACGACAGACATCATCAGGGATCTGCTGTTTGCCGATGACTGTGCCCTCAACGCTGTCTCAGAAGCCGACATGCAACGAAACGTTAATCTGTTCTCCAGCGCCTGCACAAACTTTGGTCTGACGATCAGTACAAAGAAGATTGAAGCCCTCCATCAGCCCGCGCCTGGAAAGCCCTACGTTGAGCCCAACATCACTGTCAACGGCCAGAGACTAAACACAGTGAACCGTTTCACATACCTAGGCAGCACACTGTCTCAGAATGCTACCATCGATGACGAAGTAAACATTAGAATTGCCAGAGCCAGCTCCACTTTTGGCAGGTTATATCCAAATGTCTGGAACAGAAGAGGCATTACCACTCAGACCAAGCTGAAAGTATACAGGGCAGTGGTGCTCCCCACACTGCTATATGCATGTGAAACGTGGACTGTCTATCAACGCCATGCTAGAAAACTGAACCACTTTCACACAACAAGCCTCAGGAAGATCCTCGGCATAAAATGGCAGGACAAAATTCCAGACACAGTGGTACTGACCAAAGCAGGTCTCCCCAGCATCTTCACCCTCCTGATGCAGTCACAGCTTCGCTGGGCAGGACACGTAGTCCGGATGCCAGACGAGAGACTGCCAAAGAGACTCTTCTATGGCGAGCTCCAGCATGGCCAGCGGTCCCACGGTGGGCAAAAGAAGCGCTTCAAAGACACCCTGAAAGCTTCACTGAAAGCTTTTGCCATCAATCCAGACACGTGGGAACGGGCTGCAATGGACCGATCCACCTGGCGCTCTTCCATCCACAAAGGTGCCAAGACATGCGAGGCAAACAGGATCACTGCCGCAGAAAAGAAGAGGCAAGCCCGCAAGGCCCATGCTGTCAACCCCCCTGGAGACGTCCCACTTGTCCCATGTCCCTTCTGTTCCCGAACCTTCCGTGCCAGGATCGGCCTCGTTAGCCATCTGCGCACACACAGACAGAACCAGTCCCAGCAACCCCCCGGATGACTAGAGTGGTCCTCGTCGACTCGACGGACGAACAACAACAACCAGGAGTATCGAGGTTTCATCGTAGTCACTTGCAGACAGAATCACTTTAGCATTGGTGTACCAGGAGTATCGAGGTTTCATCGTAGTCACTTGCAGACAGAATCACTTTAGCATTGGTGTACCAGGAGTATCGAGGTTTCATCGTAGTCACTTGCAGACAGAATCACTTTAGCATTGGTGTACCAGGAGTATCGAGGTTTCATCGTAGTCACTTGCAGACAGAATCACTTTAGCATTGGTGTACCAGGAGTATCGAGGTTTCATCGTAGTCACTTGCAGACAGAATCACTTTAGCATTGGTGTACCAGGAGTATCGAGGTTTCATCGTAGTCACTTGCAGACAGAATCACTTTAGCATTGGTGTACCAGGAGTATCGAGGTTTCATCGTAGTCACTTGCAGACAGAATCACTTTAGCATTGGTGTACCAGGAGTATCGAGGTTTCATCGTAGTCACTTGCAGACAGAATCACTTTAGCATTGGTGTACCAGGAGTATCGAGGTTTCATCGTAGTCACTTGCAGACAGAATCACTTTAGCATTGGTGTACCAGGAGTATCGAGGTTTCATCGTAGTCACTTGCAGACAGAATCACTTTAGCATTGGTGTACCAGGAGTATCGAGGTTTCATCGTAGTCACTTGCAGACAGAATCACTTTAGCATTGGTGTACCAGGAGTATCGAGGTTTCATCGTAGTCACTTGCAGACAGAATCACTTTAGCATTGGTGTACCAGGAGTATCGAGGTTTCATCGTAGTCACTTGCAGACAGAATCACTTTAGCATTGGTGTACCAGGAGTATCGAGGTTTCATCGTAGTCACTTGCAGACAGAATCACTTTAGCATTGGTGTACCAGGAGTATCGAGGTTTCATCGTAGTCACTTGCAGACAGAATCACTTTAGCATTGGTGTACCAGGAGTATCGAGGTTTCATCGTAGTCACTTGCAGACAGAATCACTTTAGCATTGGTGTACCAGGAGTATCGAGGTTTCATCGTAGTCACTTGCAGACAGAATCACTTTAGCATTGGTGTACCAGGAGTATCGAGGTTTCATCGTAGTCACTTGCAGACAGAATCACTTTAGCATTGGTGTACCAGGAGTATCGAGGTTTCATCGTAGTCACTTGCAGACAGAATCACTTTAGCATTGGTGTACCAGGAGTATCGAGGTTTCATCGTAGTCACTTGCAGACAGAATCACTTTAGCATTGGTGTACCAGGAGTATCGAGGTTTCATCGTAGTCACTTGCAGACAGAATCACTTTAGCATTGGTGTACCAGGAGTATCGAGGTTTCATCGTAGTCACTTGCAGACAGAATCACTTTAGCATTGGTGTACCAGGAGTATCGAGGTTTCATCGTAGTCACTTGCAGACAGAATCACTTTAGCATTGGTGTACCAGGAGTATCGAGGTTTCATCGTAGTCACTTGCAGACAGAATCACTTTAGCATTGGTGTACCAGGAGTATCGAGGTTTCATCGTAGTCACTTGCAGACAGAATCACTTTAGCATTGGTGTACCAGGAGTATCGAGGTTTCATCGTAGTCACTTGCAGACAGAATCACTTTAGCATTGGTGTACCAGGAGTATCGAGGTTTCATCGTAGTCACTTGCAGACAGAATCACTTTAGCATTGGTGTACCAGGAGTATCGAGGTTTCATCGTAGTCACTTGCAGACAGAATCACTTTAGCATTGGTGTACCAGGAGTATCGAGGTTTCATCGTAGTCACTTGCAGACAGAATCACTTTAGCATTGGTGTACCAGGAGTATCGAGGTTTCATCGTAGTCACTTGCAGACAGAATCACTTTAGCATTGGTGTACCAGGAGTATCGAGGTTTCATCGTAGTCACTTGCAGACAGAATCACTTTAGCATTGGTGTACCAGGAGTATCGAGGTTTCATCGTAGTCACTTGCAGACAGAATCACTTTAGCATTGGTGTACCAGGAGTATCGAGGTTTCATCGTAGTCACTTGCAGACAGAATCACTTTAGCATTGGTGTACCAGGAGTATCGAGGTTTCATCGTAGTCACTTGCAGACAGAATCACTTTAGCATTGGTGTACCAGGAGTATCGAGGTTTCATCGTAGTCACTTGCAGACAGAATCACTTTAGCATTGGTGTACCAGGAGTATCGAGGTTTCATCGTAGTCACTTGCAGACAGAATCACTTTAGCATTGGTGTACCAGGAGTATCGAGGTTTCATCGTAGTCACTT
>JAWQFJ010033537.1:0-7500 GCA_034096865.1 Theodoxus fluviatilis
GTTACGCGTTTCTCGCCTTCCATTTCCGTTGTCACTGTCACTGCTTCAACTGTTCGCCGTCTGTGGAACCAATGTTGCACTCTTCTCTGCAATATCTTGATGTACGGGGGTTCTCCTGGCTTGCGCTAGGAAGTTGAAGTGACAGACTCCGGTGATCGTTTCCAATGAACTTTATTCACGCACTGACCTCTACAGTGGTGAAAATCAGCAACAGCAATTCGTATAGCGCTCACACAGCTTCACTCTGCTTACAGTACTGCAGAGGCTCGCTAGCACACAGCAGAAACTCGCTCTGTACAGGGTCAAAGCTCTCACCTTTAACTCTGTCGTATCTGCTGCTCTCCCTCTCTCACTCGCTTTCGCTCCTTATATACCTTTACACAATTTCTAGAAACTACCAGCACGTTTCCCGAACATTCTCCCACATTCCTAACTGCGACGCGACTGACTTACTGTGTCACAACAAGCTAATATTAGCCTAACTCGGTCGCGCGCGGGTCAAGGCCGTGACCTGACCGATACACAACAATCAACTGCGCCTGCGATGGTGCCAGAAGGTTCGAGAAAACGTCACAACACATTGTACTCAGAGTACAGCGGTGAGATTATCTGAATAGATAATCACGTATGGATGCTTTAAAAGACTTCATGGAAGTATTGTTCCGTAGGTGCAATGGGAGTGTTTACCATATCATAACACCTGAGTATGTAAGACTGCCTTTTAAAATGTCTACTCTAGGTTGTGGCAGAATGAAAGTGTTGCAAGATAGTGCATGGCTTGTTTGGGGACGATTGAAGAGATCAGTAAGATACTTCGGTGCTCGTGAATGAGCAAGTTTGTGCATAAGGGAGAGAGAGAGAGAGAGAGAGAGAGAGAGAGAGAGAGAGAGAAAGAGAGAGAAAGAGAGAGAAAGAGAGAGAGAGGGAGAAAGAGAGAGAGAGAGAGAGAGAGAGAGAGAGCATTATGTTACTAGGGTTACTAACTAGACAGAAAGCGTGCCTTTCTTACACTGAGCCCTTACAGCACAAAGTTTACATTACGTGACATAATATTCAAACGAGCTGAGTCTAAATCGCTTGAGCTCATCTTTTGCATTTGTCCTCCTTAAACCACGTGATGGGTGGAACCCGTGGTAAGGTATCGAGCGTTAAGGGACAAGAGACTTGATGGTAGAAGAGCGCAGGTAAGGGACAAGTCGAAGCTGCTTTCCACAATTTCATTCCCCCATGGTTACAGGAGCTGCTGGCTGGTCCGAGGCCGGACGGTAGTGGCCTGGACCAACCTAAGACCGTGGTGACAGTGATCCCCCAGACGGGCAGTCGGTTCCCTCTTATTAAAAGGATGCACGGACCACAAAGGAGTCAGGTTGGGGATCGGCCGTCTCGATCTTCGTCTGTCCCTGGAGTTGTGTTTCTTAGTGACAGAAAAGGGCTTAATACTCTTTTATACTTAGCCGAAATTACTTGTTTCAATAGTTGCCTCATTTAGCATGACAAAGTCTATCGAATGAATATTGCAACGTGGAAATCAGCTGTCTTAATTTAGAGGAAGCACCAAATATAGCGTCTCAAAACAGTTCAGACTTAGCGCACGCAAGGACGGCGGGAGGGACGGTCCGCAGTCACGTGACATATCCAATCAACAAGTGACGGGAAAGGCCGCTCTGCGTCCCTCCCAGACTGACCAAGGAAGAGAGTTGCACAGCGGGCTGGTCATGTCGAATGGACATCTCAGACAGGATACACACTAGGAAGGGGGGAGAAGGCTTTGCACTCTTCTACGACTAAAACTTTATTCTGTTAAGTGTAAATGCGATGGTACGGCGCATTTTATGGGCACACATCTAGATAGACCAAGGGTGCGGGGGGAGGGGGTGGGGGTGCGGAGAGGGTATCTGTTTGTCTGTCTATCCGTCCGTCCGTCCGTCCGTCCGTCCGTCCGTCCGTCCGTCCGTCCGTCCGTCCGTCCGTCTGTCTGTCTGTCCGTCCGTCCGTCTGTCTGTCTGTCTGTCTGTCTGTCTGTCTGTATGTCTGTCTGTCTGTCTGTCTGTCTCTCTGCGTGCGTGTGTGTGCTCGCGCGCGCGCGCGTGTATGTATGAGTGTGCACGCGTATGTATGTGTGAGTGTGTGTGCGCGCTTGTGTATCAGCGTATGTTTGTGTATTAGCGCGCATGTGTGTGTGTGTGTGTGTGCGTTTGTGTGTGCGTGTGTGTGTGTGTGTGCGTGTGTGTATTAGCGTTTATGTGTGAGTGTATTAGCGTGTGTGTGTGTATTAGCGTGTGTGTGTATGTGTGTGTGTGTGTGTATTATCGTGTGTGTGTGTGTGTGTGTATTAGCGTGTGTGTGTGTGTGTTTGTGTGTGTGTATGTGTGTGTATATTAGCGCGCGTGTGTGTGTATGTGTGTGTGTATGTGTGTATTAGCGTGTGTGTGTTTGTGTGTGTGTGTGTGTGTGTGTGTGTGTGTGTGTATTAGCGTGTGTATCTGTGTGGACGCTGCTACGAATGGTAGACAGAGGGTTGTCCACATATTGGAAGCAATGTGGTCGCTTCATAATACGAGTACAGCAAGTTTTGTTACTCCAGATTGTTCGATTACCAGATACAATCAACCCTACGCTGTCCCTGCATTTCGTTGATCTCTGCTTCATCTCTGCTATCCTATCACACCAATCCCAGGATTCCTGCGGTGACGTCAAAGATACACGATCGTTGCTGACGTCTCACCCAGTGCCAGAGGCCAACTTCTTGTCAATGTCCTGCAACAGCTGGAACATCTCAGAGGCGCTCTAACTGCTTCACACTAGAGTGCGTCACTGGCTGTGTCTAGGGGCGTGTTTATTTGGCCCAAAATCTCGAGAGAATCGCGAGGGCTAGGCGTTGCCTACGTTCCTCGCTCATAAGGACGCACTCGCCGTGAAGGCGGGAGACCGAGGGAGGTCCGGAGCTCCCTCAATTGGTGTGTTCTATGAAGTGAAAAACTGATGTGATATCTGAATCGTCAGTTATTTCGTCTATCGGCAACTTCTTCACCGACTCTAGCGCCAGGACGCAGTCATGTTCTTCCGCCTTGCGAGATGATTGACCGTTTTTCTAGCTGTAGGAGCGTCTCACTCTCCTCGACTAGCCATTCAGGGAGAATGGCGAGATTTGTGGCAAAACAAACGCGCCCTAGCACCTATCAAACTACAGTGCCCGTAGTTGCATTTGATTGGCCCATTGGGATGATAGAAACCATGAGAGCGAAAGATTTACATGGTATTCTTCCTTTGAGAAGACTCTCACATTAGAAAGATATCTTGATGTTGTCCTCATCCAGAAAGTTATACATAGCTTCATGCGCTCCAGATTCGGGTTGAACAATATAAGAAACAGCCAATGTCATGTGCACACTGAGATTATAGAGAAAATGGCCAATCTGAAACTCTCTGAAAGACGAGGAACACGTTCTTGTCCATAGCAAGCAAATATGGTAAGCTGCGAAAGAAATATCTTACAAAACACATCACGTCAAAGAGGAGACGGGCTCCTTCACCCTAGTGAAGGACGTAATGTTGTTGTTACTAGGAATGTTTGTATGTACAGCTACTATGCATTCAAATTACGAGAACAGGATATGAATGATCCCATAACGCGTGAGACGATACTGCATGAAACTTGTACAAAGCTAATCCAATCGAGTAATGTACACACGCTTTGACACTTGTACAAAGCTAATTCAATAGAGTTATGTACACAGGCTTTGACACTTGTACAAAGCTAATTCAATCGACTTATGTACACACGCTTTGACACTTGTACAAAGCTAATTCAATCGACTTATGTACACACGCTTTGACACTTCCTCAAAGCTAATCCAATCGAGTAATGTACACACGCTTTGACACTTGCACAAAGCTAATTCAATCGACTTATGTACACACGTTTTGACACTTGTACAAAGCTAATCCAATCGAGTTATGTACACACGCTTTGACACTTGTACAAAGCTAATCCAATCGAGTAATGTACACACGCTTTGACACTTGCACAAAGCTAATTCAATCGACTTATGTACACACGTTTTGACACTTGTACAAAGCTAATCCAATCGAGTTATGTACACACGCTTTGACACTTGTACAAAGCTAATCCAATCGAGTTATGTACACACGCTTTGACACTTGTACAAAGCTAATATAATCGAGTTATGTACTATGCAACTAAAATAAAGAACAAATGATTGCTACCAACTAGTATGGAACAGCAAAAATACGAGACTCCTAAAATTATTAAATTATTTAGACTTTCTGGATATTAAGAAATTACTAGACCAGTTTATCCAATTTCAATTCGGAATTAAAGAGTTAAAGATTAACATGATTTACAGAAATGTACAAGACCAGTTATGTCCTTTTTGCAAGGAGGTGGACGACACTCATTTTCTGATCTCATGTCAAGCGTAGGACCCTCTGAGGGAAACATGCATTGTGCACTTCGGAGACAAGAGACCAAATGAGAAGACTGGTGCTCACATATTGAAGGTGAAGAAATTAGGAGCAGTATCAATGTATACATACTTTGCCTTCACGTTGAGGAAGCAGAAACTTGAGCGAATCGAGAGTCTCTGACACTTTGGCATGAACGTTGATGTTTTCTGAATGGACATCCCCGTGCATGCAGGAACATTTCAATTATGTTGGTACCTATTGAACATCAGTTGTATGTTACCACTATGCTTGCAATGGGCAGAAGGCCTAGCAGAAAAATTCAGTTCAGTTCAGTTCAGTTCAGTTCATATAAATTCAGTTCAGCACGGTTTAGTTAGTCTCTCTGTCTCTCTCTCTGTCTCTCTCTCTCTCTCTCTGTCTCTCTGTCTCTGTGTCTGTGTCTCTATGTCTCTCTCTTTCTGTCTCTGTCTCTGTCTCTGACTCTCTCTCTCTCTCTCTCTCTCTCTCTCTCGGTATCATCCCGTTATCTGTTATTTCCCCACTCCAACAAACTGTTGTGTTGTCACCTCGAGGTGATACCCCACTTCAAAGTCACGCACCCAAACAGCTGCGTACAAAGAGATAGACTGGAAGTCCCAGACTGATAGTGAGAAGGAAAAACAGAGTCAGCAACAGATACACAGAGACTGCGATGCAGCAACAGGCAGAAAAAGCCCTACACCCACCATGAAGATACATAGTGTCTACTACCAAACAATTGTTGATGAGCAACACCAGGCTGCAGAGTTACTTAGCTCCAGAATCATCCAACACAACGCAAGCACTTCATCAGAGACGAGTGAAACATACCTGTGTTGGCTTCCTTGTGCACGCTAAGACGAGCGGACTGTGGGGCAGTCCTTCAGGAGAGAGGTTGGAGTGGACATGCCGCGGCTTGCATGGGACTCCACAAGCACAAGACATCTTGTGGCGCTGGTGCCAGTCTCGGGGAGGCCAGTCGTTTGTTTGTGTCTCTCGCTACCGTTGCTGCGAGGGCAAGACGGAAGACGAAGAGGCAGCTGGCTTGCAGTCTTGACTCCCAGGACTGGGCAGCAGCGCTGAGCTGCGTGAATAATTGAGTTGCCAGGAAGACTCAAGTGGGAACACGCCAAGGGAAACTGCTGTAGAACTGCTCTGTGTCCGCTGCTGGGAATGGACCCCGCCACAAACTGTGGAGGCAGTGCCAGCAAACCTCTTTCCTCTTTCAGGACTGGTCACATTGCTGCTTTTTCCCGTTTTACGATTGGGCACTCTCATATTGTGGGAATGTGGTGTTGAGTGGTTGTATGAGTGTTGATTCTTTAGATTGTAAACGCCATGAGCTTGCCTGTCAAGGGAAGGAATGTGCTAATGAATAAACTATTATTGTTATTATTACTGACTTGAATTTTTCTTTGAAAAAGACAATTAATTCTCTCTCTCTCTCTCTCTCTCTCTCTTTCTCTCTCTCTCTCTCTCTCTCTCTCTCTCTCTCTCTCTCTCTCTCCTATCTATCGATCTATATATGTATCTATCTAATCTCAGCTCTAACTCACCTCAGCTCTATCTCTCTCTATCTCGTATATCTCCGTCTCATATCTCTCACACCTCTCTTTCTCTCTCATTTCTCACCTCTCTCTCATATCTTTCTCTCGCATACCTCTCTCTCTCTCTCTCTCTCTCTCTCTCTCCCCCCCCCCCCTCTCTCTACCCCTCCCCCTTCCTCCTCGACACAGGTGCTTCGTGAAGTGGGATCTACACCGTCGGGTGTTCTGCTGATTTACAAGACCTTGCCAGCCTGCATTCTCCTCTGCTGACGCGATGTCTTGCAAGGTCAAGAATGCAATGGCACTACTGTTGGCATACTCTTGCTGGCGGCTCTGCTGTCATTGCAGACACGCTGTCTACTGCAGTTGCGAGGTGGATGCCTGCGAAGCCAAGCTCATTCGCTCATGCGCGCTCGACATCACTGTGCGTTGGATCGCATTGCTGTTGTTTATTTCATGCAGGCCTGATGATGAGCTGAAACCTTTTGTTTCCCTGCCACCTGAGAAGCTAAAAGGAGAGGCAGTGCACTGACAACTGTCAAACACTGGTGGGCGCTCAAACCCCTGGTCATTGGGCCGCTTTCATCATCATTCTTTCACCGTCTTCACTCCCTTGATTGCGTGCAACCAGGCCACAGAATCACGTTCACCAATGCCCAGCTCAGCACTCACAGACACCCAGGTTTACTCCTGGGTGGGTAAAAGCAGTGTGAGATAAGCACCTCGCTCAGTGACGTCACTCTGGGATTCGCGTAGCTACGAACGCCGCACCCACCAGCTGCGAGCACGTGCAGGACAGGCACGTCTTGGGCACCGAACGTCTTCAAGAGTTGCTTCCGGCCATCCATAGACTGCTCTACCCTAGAGCAGCTCAGCACTCCTCAAAGAAGGGGCCTTTTTGCCTCAGGATCAGGACACTCGTGCGGCGCACTGTCCAGATGCAAACTTCAGACGAATGACATCTATATCACGCCCCGTATTGAGAATGTTTATGCAAAACACTCATTTTAAGAATCATTGACGTACATAAAAATACGCCTTAACCAAACAGCGGTTTAACTTTCAGAAAGCTCTATGCAGAACACATCAATAGTTCCTTTAAATCACTACATTATTCAGAAGGAAATGTGCGTTACTGAGTGGTTTGGTACACTGGTACACGTTGAACTCGGGCATGTTAACCACAACAAACAATTTTGCGACTCCGTCGAACAAGAGTTCGCCAAGACGGGTAATTAGAACAGGGGTGTCCAGACACGACTTCAAATATAATCATGTTCATGTCTAGGCAAGCGGGATAGACGTTACGTGACCGAATTTTGAACCTCAAAATACTTTCTCGAGTTTTTCGAACACATGTAATGAACTCGTTCACGGGACCACAACAGACGCAACAAGAGTTCTCGAGACATATGAGAGGCGTGTGTTCATGTCCGGGCCAGACATAAACATGCCGCACGCTGGGTCTGAATAGATGTCATGTGACCAAATTTTGTGTCTCGACACT
>JAWQFJ010033537.1:12500-37500 GCA_034096865.1 Theodoxus fluviatilis
GGGTGACTTCCCTGCTCGTCACTCCGGCGTGAGTGAAGGCCTTGTGCAGCTCTCGATATAAAAACGCGTGGTTCCTGCGGCCGGGGTTCCTCAGCTGTTCTTCGAGGATGGTTATGGCTTCTTGACCGTAGTGTTGCTCCTGGGCGGAGTTCCTCGTGATCCTGTGGATGAACGCGATAGAGTTGTACGCCCCAGCCAGAGTGGACGATGAAATGGGGTGGCCAGGCCGGAGTCTCAAAGCTTCTTTAAGTTCTTCGACGCTCTCCTGCAGCAGGTGCAGCTTGAGCTGATGCCGCATGGAGTTCCAATCCGCCCTTACCATACCCGTTCGGACCCAGGCCTTGGATTGAAGGAGGTGACTCCGCGTCAGGGAACACTGGTCTCTCGTGGACTCCTCCAGCCAGGCTGACAGCCTGCGGACCGTGGACTCATCCTGGCGAGCAGCTGACAGATAGTCAGCAAAGAGCCGTTTTGCTTCGTTTCTGGCGGCGTTGGTCAGCGTGTTCGATGCGAGCGCTTGCTCAAAGCAGAGAGCAGGGTCTCGCAAAAACGCTTCCCATTCGTGTTTCTTCACTAGAGCTACTACATCCTGTCTATCGGTGTGCCCATCACGCGGATCGGTGCACTTCCACAGGAAATAGCCCAGGTAGCAGTAAGCCAATGAGACATTCGGATTCGCGTACAGTTGGAGCAGCTCAGCCACGGTGGTCAGTGCCTTGAGTAGAAGGGTCTTCTTTTCCTTTTCTTCCTTCGTCCGGTTTAACACCTTCTTCAGGTTCCAGACCATGCAAAGACGCCACTCAAAGATGCTCGACGATACCTTCTGCAAAATGGCGTCTCTTTCTTCCCCTGGCGACTGTTGTTGCGGGACTTGGCTCATCAGGTCAGTGGTCATCGTCATCGCCCGTTCCAGCCAGGAGTTGGAGTCGTGGCAAGCGCTCAGAATGTCCTGGCCGATGCACTCAAAGCTGTAAAGGTGAAGGCTTAGCTACAGGCGACTACTGGCATTGGAAGAAAGATGAAATAGAAAGAATCGGAGGAATACAATGGCTGTCATTATTTTGCGCATGGCACAACAATCCAAAACGTCTGGATACCGTTAATTGTGTGACTACTTCTGAAGTGAATGGAACGCAGCTATAGACCTGTTGTTACATGTTGTCTCCAGGAATGGCTGTGTGGGAAATTGGGTTGTTTTTTTCTAAAGATATCAGAAGGTGCGTTGATATTATGAAAATAGTTCACCAGCATAACAAAATAAAGATGAAGATGAGACAAAGACATTAGCGTACCTGATAGCATAGGCTTGTTCCGCCAAGCATTGCGCATGCGCCAGTGACAACGGATGTTGCTGCACCGCCACCAGGCGGTGCTCCATGTCCTCCGCCAGCTCCGCACGACTTGACTTCCGGTACAGCTGCACTAGAGAGTGAATGGCGTTGAGGTTGTCCGGATCCTGCTCCAGGGTGACCTTGAACTCTCTCTCGGCCTCGACCTCTTCGTCTCCATAGTAACGGAGGACCGCCAGAAGGTTCCGAGCCGCCAAGGAGAGTGACACGTAGTTGTTCTCCAAATGCGTCAGCTGGCTGTCGGCCCTGACCTTGATATTGGACAGCTTGTGCTCGTCCTTGACCGTCAGGTCAAGATTGAAAAGGCCAGGAGCAGTCGGAGGAGGTGTTGACGTCATCAAGGGAGCTGTCAATTTTAGGAAGCCTGATGACAGACAACAGAATAGGTCCTTGCGGCTTGTTTTTTGTTTGTTTGTCGTTTGTTTGTTTGTTGTTTGCTTGTTTGTTGTTTTCTTGTTTATCGTTTGTTTGTTTGTTGTTTGCTTATTTACTTGCTTGCTTGGTTCTTCGTTCGTTCGTTTGTTTGTGTTTGTTTCTTTTGATTGTTTTGCTTATCTGTTTGCCAGTGGAGTTTTTGTTAACGCCGTGTAAACATGCAAAAATGACAAAAACACCATTCGTTGTTGGCAATGCTCGAATATTAATGATAACAACAACAACAACAACAACGACGACGACAACAACAACACACAGAGAAAAAACAACAAAATACAAAGATACACCGAAATACACACACACGCACACACACACACACACACACACACACACACACACACACACACACACGAGCTGACTTCTAAGCAGGCACAGACCCTGAGAGATCTTCCACAACAGGGTCACTAAGCATACTTCCAAAAGAACAAAATCTTCTTCCGAGAGACATCGAGAACGGCCTCTAATTCAAGGCAGAAGAACCTTACGACTAAGGGAACAAATGCTGGCTAATGGGCAAGCGCAAGTCAGGATGTTCGCCAGCACGGTGATACCTTTCCTTGCATGCAGCCACAAGGGCATTGAGACAATTCCCTTCAATGCGACCCTTCCCTCCGAGTCTCATGTCCGGGCAGCGGTAGGAGAGCAGCTCATACCTACCACTCAGCCACCTGAAAGGGTCAAGAACCTGGGCTGCAGAACTACGGACCATCAAGACAAGCAACGCAACAGCGCTGCAGCCGGTGTAGTAGGAGCCCACTGGGAGCCCTGCCTTGACTGTTCCCCAAGACGGACTGAGTTGTACCGAGGGCCACATACAGAGACACACCGGAACAACGCGAGATACTCCATCAACAACAGCACCTCTAATCCTGCTCTGCTGCGCTATGGGGTGCCCCAGGGTTTGGTCTTAGGACAGGTTTTGTTTGTTTTTTATATCACTACCCTTGCTGACGTGATGGCTGCGCACTCGGTTCTTCGTCACTCCTATGCAGATGATACGCAGTTACAGAAATCTGCAGATCCTCAGGACTTTGATAACCTCATGCACTTGTAAGAGGGTGAGAATATGATGTAGAGACTTGTCCAGACCACTGTAATTCAACATGCTGTCTCTCACCTATTTCCATACTTGTGTGCATGGATGGTGACTGCAGAGATACGTGAGAAGGCATGTTCCCACTGTTGCTGCCGTAGAGACGTATGAGGTTCACGCGGCTGATTACAGTGGAGCATCAGCCGTCATCCGTCATCCCATCTGACACTCAGTCTTTGCGTGCTTGAGAGCACATGAATTTTACAGTTTATTCATCTAATGTCTCATGTACTGTTTGTACTATTGAATAGAAACCTAGTGTTTATCCTTATCAATCATCCCATATATGGCAACCCGCACTCCGTGAGTTGTAAACGGTAATATTAAAAGAAAATGATGAGATAGTACCTGATTTAATTGGCGCCATAAATACTTCACTTGCTATTCATTTATATACGAATCACTTTTGGAATTCATTCATTGGCTCAGAGTGTGCTTTGCCTAACGCACTTTCCAATGGAGTGAAGTTTGTCATATGGGACTGTTGATTTAAGCCTCAAATAGTTGTTAGAAGCTGTCATGTTAGCACAATTTGCTTCCACCGGGAGTCACATGTCCCAAAGTTTGACTTAGAAATTTCGTCTGCTTTCGCTGAGGCTCGCGGAGTGGCTATATAAAGCCAGAGTGTTAACAGCGCCAGGGAGACACAACAGACAGGAGGCCACAGCGAGAGGCCATGGGGAGAGGCCAGTAGGCAGTAGCTATGCATGTACTGCGCTGTCTGTTACCATGAATAAAGACAGAGAAATTTGACGCCAAGCCTTCCTTGTCTGCTGATCCCTTGGAGGGGGTGAAGGAAGAGAGGCAAGCACAGTCTCTATACTCCCTGCCTGCCTGCCCAGCTCGGCCACACGGCACCATGCTTCACACTCAATGCAAGAATGTGTCTTTGACATAAAACCATGGATGACATTTAATAAGTTAAAACTGAATGATGAAAAAACAGAGGTTATGTTCGTTACTTCTCCACGCATATCTTCCTCCATGCAGTCCCCAGGATACATCACCATTGGCAATGCTACTGTCCCCTTCTCTGATTCAGTCAAAAACCTTGGCGTTACACTGGACTATGCATGCGCAGGTACTGAGCACCCTTCGTGCTGTCAACCACGAACTCCGTCGCAATAGCTCCATACGGCATTATCTTTCTCAAGAAGCGACCCAAACTCTTGTTTCTGCGTATATTCTACCCCGACTGGACTATTGTAATGCCTTGCTGTACGGCTGTCCCCAGTATCTCCTGAATTGGTTACAGAAACTGCAGAACAACGCTGCACGCCTATTCCTCAGAGTCCGCAAGTCTGATCACATTTCCCATCACCATCAAGCACTGCACTGGCTTTCGGTCGAGTCACGCATCAAATATAAAATTGGACCCGCATACCTCACAGACATGATTCAGACATACACACCAACCAGAACGCCCAGCTCCTCAGCAGACACCTCCATTCTATGCACTCCGAGTCAACAACAAATCTTTTGGCGAATGCTCTTTTTCTTTTTCTGCTCCCCTCGTCTGGAACTCTCTCCCTGTCAGCCTTCGTCATTCTGCCTCGCCTGACTCTTTCCGCACAGGTCTGAAAACGCACCTCTTCTCAGTTCCATATACATAATACTCCCCCCCCCCCCCCCCGCACCCCCCCCCCCCCCTTGGACTGGGCTTCGGTGACTATTCTATGCCTGTACGCTCACTGCAACTCATGTGCTAGTTTTGGGTGTCCACATACATGCTTTATGTACCGTCTTGCAACTCTGTTTGTATGGACTTGCATAGATTATTGTTTGGTTGACACACAGGCCATGGCGAGACACACAGAGCATGGCGAGACACACAGGGCATGGCGAGACACACAGGGCATGGCGAGACACACAGGGCATGGCGAGACACACAGGGCATGGCGAGACACACAGGGCATGGCGAGACACACAGGGCATGGCGAGACACACAGGGCATGGCGAGACACACAGGGCATGGCGAGACACGCAGACCATGGCGAGGCACACAGGGCATGGTGAGACACACAGGGCATGGTGGGAAACACAGGGCATGGCGAGGAACACAGGGCATGGCGAGACACACAGGGCATGGCGAGACACACAGGGCATGGAGAGACACGTAGAACACACAGGGCATGGCGAAGCACAGGGCATGGCGAGACATACAGGGTATGGCGAGACACATAGAACACACAGGCCATGGCGAGACACACAGGGCATGGCGAGACACACAGGGCATGGCGAGACACACAGGGCATGGCGAGACACACAGGGTATGGCGAGACACATAGAACACACAGGGCATGGCGAGACACACAGGGCATGGCGAGACACACAGGGCATGGCGAGACACACAGGGTATGGCGAGACACACAGGGCATGGCGAGACACACAGGGCATGGCGAGACACAGGGCATGGCGAGACACACAGGGCATGGCGAGACACATAGGGCATGGCGAGACACATAGGGCATGGCGAGACACACAGGGCATGGCGAGACACACAGGGCATGGCGAGACACACAGGGCATGGCGAGACACACAGGGCATGGCGAGACACACAGGGCATGGCGAGACACACAGGGCATGGCGAGACACACAGGGCATGGCGAGACACATAGAACACACAGGGCATGGCGAGGCACAGGGCATGGCGAGACACACAGGGCATGGCGAGACACATAGGGCATGGCGAGACACACAGGGTATGGCGAGACACACAGGGCATGGCGAGACACACAGGGCATGGCGAGACACACAGGGCATGGCGAGACCCAAAGGGCATGGCGAGACACACAGGGCAAAGCCAGACACACAGGGCATGGCGAGACACACAGGATATGGCGAGACACAAGGCATGGCGAGACGCACAGGGTATGGCGAGACACATAGAACACACAGGGCATGGCGAGGCACAAAGGTTATGGCGAGAAACACAGGGCATGGCGAGACACACAGGGCATGACGAGACACACAAGGCATGGCGAGATACACAGGGCATGACGAGACACACAGGCCATGGCGAGACACACAGGACATGGCGAGACATAAAGTGCTGGCGAGACACAAAGGGCATGGCGGAACACAAAGGGCATGGCGAGAAACACAAGGCATGGCGAGACACAAGGAACACCTAGGGCATGGCGAGACACGTAGGGCATGGCGGAACACAAAGGGCATGGCGAGAAACACAAGGCATGGCGAAACACGTAGAACACCTATGGCATTTTGAGGCACGTAGAACACCTAGGACATGGCGAGACACGTTGAACACTTAGGGCATGGCGAGACACATAGAACACTTAGGGCGTGGCGAGACACATTGAACACATAGATCAGTAGCTATGTATATATTATATGCTTTTAGATCAAGGGAGCAAACATGTTTAGAGATTTATACATTTATTTGTTTTCCATTGAGAATAAATGATCTCCGAATTAACCAACAGCACAGTCCCAACGAAAAGAAAAGACTTGCTTATCATTTTTTTTTAACAAAGTGGAGGATGACAAACACTTTCTGATGGATTTTGATATTATAGACATCTCTCAGAGAGAGACATCTCTCAGAGAGAGAGAGAGAGAGGTAGAGAGAGAGGTAGAGAGAGAGAGAAAGTGAGAGAGAGAGAGAGAGAGAGAGAGAGAGAGAGAGAGAGAGAGAGAGAGAGAGAGAGAGAGAGATTTTTCACACACACACGCACCCCACACACCCCTCCATGTAAAATTTCAGTGCTGTGTAAAGTAATAATTATATGAAGAAATATGTAAATAAGGCACAAAATGAGTGCGCTTGTGGGTGTAGAATTTACATTATCCGTAAAACCTTTTCTTAATTGACAAATAACTCTTGGGTACTATTCACCAAGTCTTGACAAATTACTTATTGGCAAACACTCGGCAAAAATTCGGCAACTATTGCGCCAAGTCTTGGCAAATCTTTAGCTTCTTAATAGCTTGACGAAACCAAGCCAAGATCTCGCAAACAAACGACATTTGCAATATGGCATCGATGGGCACCATGCCCATACCGTAAGTGTGCAACGAAGCAACATATTTTTATCCGCCATTGTGCTCTAAGGGGAACTCACGAAAATCTCGCGCAAATATCTATTGGCATTACCTGTCGAGCCAATATCCCAAGTCTTGGCAAATATTTGCCACATCTTGGCGAAAACCAACAAGGAACAGGAACACGACCAAATTTTCAGCAAATATAACCTAATACCCTGCAAACGAATATCGAATACTTGGTCAGTATTTGCCACGACTTGGCAAACACAGTTAAGAACCGACTTAAGGAGCAAAGATACATATGTGCATTAGCATGATGCGGAACATTTGTGATCGCCTCAATTCAAATGGGCAGTCGGTGTTTTGAACAGATTCTATCTGTCTCTGTGCCTCTGTGTCTCTGTCTGTATGTCTGTCTGTCTGTCTGTCTGTCTACTCTCTCTCTCTCTGTGTCTCTGTCTGTCTCTGTCTCTGTCTGTCTGTCTCTGTCTCTGTCTGTCTGTCTCTGTCTCTGTCTGTCTGTCTGTCTGTCTGTGTCTGTGTCTGTCTCTGTCTGTCTCTGTCTCTGTCTGTCTGTCTGTCTGTCTGTCTGTCTGTCTGTATGTCTGTGTGTCTGTGTGTCTGTGTGTCTGTCTGTGTGTCTGTCTGTCTGTCTGTCTCTCTCCTCTCTCTCTCTCTCTCTCTCTCTCTCTCTCTCTCTCTCTCTCTCTCTCTCTCATATGACGCTCTCACCGAGCGAAGGCAGCTTGTTAGGCGACGCCTATGAACCAATAGAAGTCCCCACTTTCCGCGACCTGGCTAACATGGCTTGTTCAACTCTTGATTTTCCCTCCTCTCTCCCCAAACACCCTCTCTTTTCCTCTTTCGTTCGAGATAATGATAACCATTTGGAATGGGCCGGTAGCCAAAACAAATAATGTTTTTATTCGTTTTTCTCTCTCGCTCAGTCTCTCTCTCTCACACACACATGCACACACGCACACGCACACGCACACACATACGCACACACATACACTCGCACACACTTGCACACACACACACACATACATACATATGCACACACACACATACATATACATACACACACACACACACACACACACACACACACACAAACACACACACAAACACACAAACACAGAGCAACCTCGTACCCACTACTAGATTGAGATGCACACTTACCTACACGAAAGTCAGTCAGGAATGTAAAACGTTGGATCTTTTTCCTTCTTCGTGTGACTTGTGTCGTCTTCAGTACGATCTGCGCTCCATGTGAGTGTACGCGTCCTTATATACACCTTGTATGTTCGTTTCAATATCAGTGATTCCATGAAGGCCAATTAGCACGCGATTGCATGTCATCGCGTGATGAGTATTACGTGCGTGCCACCCAAACCAGAGAGTGTATCTGTCGCGTGTGGACGGCCGTCAGCTCTATTTTTAGAAAGATGCGTGGTCAGAACTGACAGGCACGTACACCCAAACGTGCAAACACGGGCAAGCATACGTGCATATCGTTTACAGGGTATGCACGTGTACGAAGAGTAACACTTACCCATGCGTGTACGCTCGCGGGTACACACGTAGTCTCGCGCTGTTTGACGTCTTTCTCTAAGTGTAGGGGTGTGTAGATTGGTCAGTTGTTGGATGGGGCCTGACATGCACACATAACAGTCACTGCCTTCATTCCCGCTATCTCTCGCTCTCTAAACCAGAAGAAGAAGTTACGAGATTTCAATTAACAATGATTAAATCAAATAAAGTGCATATTAAGAAACCTTCACGCAAGAATCAAACATGTTCGAGAAGAATTCCTAAATGAAAAGCCAGCCGTAATAGAGAATCATAGTAGCGTTCTCCACGAACTTCGCATTGGCATAATTCGTATCTAAATCAGGGTGCGCGCGCATCAAAAGAAAGTGACGAACTTCGTATCTCTTTTGTCGAATAGAACAGCAGACGAATTTCTTTGCTGTGAACGAATGGATCAGAGTAGAGGTGGATTGCTGCCTGGTGAGGAATCTGAAACACCACTATAGAATAACACGCTTAATCAAAAATCAACATGAAATCAAGTCCCAGACTGGTTGGAAGTACTGTTCCAGGGGCGGATCAGTTCATTTTGTGTGTGGGGGGGGGGGGTGGGGGGATTTCCAAACTTTTTTTAGCAAGCAGGGGGGGGGGGGGAGTTTTCAAGCTTTTTTTAGCAAGCGGGGGGGGGGGGGGGGGGGCGGGTTTCCAAACTTTTTTTAGCAAGCGGGGGGGGGGGGGGGTGGGTTTCCAAACTATTTTTAGCTAGGGGGGGGTTTCCAAACTTTTTTTAGCAAGCGGGGGGGGGGGGGGGGGGGGGGGGGGGGGTTCCAAATTTTTTTTAGCAAGCGGGGGTGGGGGTGGGGGTGGGGTTTCCAAACTATTTTTAGCTAGGGGGGGGTTTCCAAACTTTTTTTAGCAAGCGGGGGTGGGGGTGGGGGGAGGGAGGGGCGGGTTTCCAATCTTTTTTTAGCAAGCGGGGGGGGGGTGGGGGGTTTCCAAACTTTTTTTAGCTAGCGGGGGTGGGGGGTGGGGGGTTTCCAATCTTTTTTTAGCAAGCGGGGGTTGGGGGGGTGTTTCCAAACTATTGTTAGCTAGCGGGGGGGGGGGGGGGTTTCCAAACTTTTTTTAGCAAGCGGGGGTGTGGGGTGTGTGTGTGTTTCCAATCTTTTCTTAGCAAGCGGGGGTGGGGGTGGAAGGATTTCCAAACTTGTTTTAGCAAGCGGGAGGGGGGGGGGAGGGGCGGGTTTCCAATCTTTTTTAGCAAGCGGGGGGGGGGGGGGAGGGAGGTTACCAAACTTTTTTAGCAAGCGGGGGGGGGGGGCGGAGGGGGGGGGGTTTCCAATCTTTTTTTAGCATGCGGGGGGTGGGGTTGGGGTTTCCAAACTTTTTTAGCAAGCGGGGGGGGGGGGGGCGGGAGGGGGTGAAATGGTCTCATCAGGCGCATTTGCATGACAAAAATTATATATATATATATATATATATATATATATCTTAATTTTTTTTTCTATTGGGGGGGGGGGGGGGGGGGGGGGGGGGGTTGTTCCCGCAAACATCGCATAACTTGATGTTTTGGTTAACTAGTAAGAAAATCGAGCAATTTAAAACGTGAAGCGTGACATCTTTTGGGTCGCCATTTCTTTGGATGCTAATCTTTTGTAGGCCAACCAGTTGGTCGCAAAAACTACGCCTGAAATGTTTACTGTTTGTCAGTCAAGCCCTTTCCTTTTACAAATCAGCAGTTGAAACGACATGGTATCATTTTCTTGTGATTACGTTAGAAGAACTGAAGAATGCAAAAATACTCACCGAAAAGGAGTTCGGCAAATCGTCTGTTTTCACGAAGTACGTATGGGCAAAACTTGTGAATTACCATATCGCAGACAACCGGATGTCACGTGGCAGCACAAAGTCTGACATAGAATGCAAGAATTCCTCATAGCGAAGTGAATTTCAGTTCGCCGAGGACGCTACTATGATTGCCTAATGATTGTCGAAGATGTCGAAGACTTACATTAGTCTTTGTTCGATGATCCGAGTCTATTAAAAGCTCTCACCAAATGCCCATAGGTGAAATAAAGTTTTTATCACAATGTCCACTGACTGGTAAATCCAGGAATGTAGAGGAGTAGAGGAGTTTAGTACTGTCACCGCAGAAGGGATGGCGGCAACAGCACTGATGGGCAGGCACCTCAGAGACGAGCTACAGGGCAGATCCCAGTCTCAGCAGGGACCTCGGGGCGACCCTGTGCTTGCTTGCATGTCCAGTCCCAAGTGAGGGGACGGTCTGGTCTTCCTTGCTCTTGATGGGCCTCACCGCTGATGGGAAGAACCACTCAGGGTGCGACACGTCCACGCATCTTGCTCTCCACCCCAGGTTAGTGGGGCAGCTGTTGTCTCAGACTTCTGTTTAGATTTCTCATTGTCTCTCCCCTTCAACAACGCCCTTATATATCACATTCCTCAATGGCAGGACGCTCCCTTAATGTCTGACGCACCACAGTCGACTGCATGGGGATGGTCCTGGAAGAGTGCCTCAGCGCTGGTCACTACCAAACGGCCGCAGTCCAGCTTGGAAGCTGGGACTAGCCATTGACGTCCTCTATGCATTCATCTCCACCTGACACCAGCTTCAGAGAGAGGACAACTAGAAGTGTTTCAAAGTTACATGTGTGTACAAATAGTCATGTTGTAGAGCGTACAACTAGAAGTGTGTCAAATAACATTTGTGTACAAATAATCATATATTGTAGAGCGTACAACTAGAAGTGTCAAAGGTATGTGTGTGTACATAGTCATGTGTTGTAGAGCGTACAACTAGAAGTGTGTCAAAGGTATGTGTGTGTACATACAGTTATGTGTTGTAGAGCGTACAACTAGAAGTGTGTCAAAGATATGTGTGTGTACATACAGTCATGTGTTGTAGAGCGTACAACTAGAACTTGTAGAAGTGTGTCAAAGGTATGTGTGTGTACATACAGTCATGTGTTGTAGAGCGTACAACTAGAACTTGTAGAAGTGTGTCAAAGATATGTGTGTGTACATACAGTCATGTGTTGTAGAGCGTACAACTAGAAGTTTATCAAAGGTATGTGTGTGTCTGTGTCTTGCCGCGCATGCATTGTGGGTAAGTGTAATCTTTTTCCTTATTTTATGCTTGATAATACTCGAGGTAGCCCACTGATGGATGGTTTAGATGTTGAAGTAACCTCTTTGCTTCAAAATGCTTCGTTAAAATGGACTTACACAGGTCACGACCTGTGTGGCTGAGCGTGTGTGCACAGCGGGCAGTTTCTGCTTGAAATTCCTTTGCGCTCTCGTCAGCTGGCATGCCCCCATATCAGTCGTGACTCATGACGTCATTTCCTCGAATACGACGCGAGTTTCTTTGATGGAAACGTTTACGTGATAAACGTTTGTTTCGTTTTCGCCTACACCGTAAGTATTCCATTCCTTATCACAGTGCTACCTTGAATTGCTGTGCAGAATAAAGAGGAAGTATCAAGAATACAGCAAAAGTGTTATCATGCGCGCTCGCACACACTGACAATCAAACACAAACACACACACACACACACATACACACACGCACACGCACACGCACACATACAGGCACACACACACACACACACACACACACACACACGCGCACACACAGAAGTTCACATACACAGACACACACAGACTCACACACACACACACATGCACACACACACACACACACACACACACACACGCACGCACACACACACACAGAAGTTCACACACACAGACTCACACACACACACACACACACACACACACACACACTCAGACACACACACACACACACACACACACACACACACACACACACACAAACACACTCACACCCATACAGACTCACACACACACACAGGCACACACGCACACACACAGACACACACACAGACACAGACACAAACACACACACAGAGACACACACACACACACACACACACACACACAGAGAGACACACACACACACACACACACACACTGTTCTACATTCAGCTGGCACACTCACCAACAGGAAAGGCAGACAAAACAACAGAAAGCTTGCTGTTTCGTCTTCTCTGTGACGTGCGCCTTGTTTGAAGTGACTTGCGCTGTTGGTGTCTGAGTGCGTAGTCATTGACCCCTCATAGGATTCATTTCCGTTTGCCTGATTCCAGGACCTCAAGTTTGACAGGGCATCACAGTACAGTCCATTAGTCGAATTTTGACCTTTGGAGTGATTGGTATCATTTCAAAGCTGAAAGGTTAAGCTTTTCAATAGTACCGAAATCATCTTTGTATGATAACCGTTATGAAAGTTCAACTGTTGGGATAAATACTACAATGAAACGCAAAGTTGGAGAATACTGCTACACCAGCGCCAATTCAGCACTCCTGATTGGCCCAACTCCAAATTCTGTTCACGTCACGGATTCGCTGTCCACTCTCAGACTGACGACGCCACACGGAAAATTCCACTAAGTTAAGAAAGTAGAGGGAACAAGCTTTGCAGTGATATATGATACGCCGCTAGGAGACGAAGCCATCACGCCACATAAAAGCCTTAGTTGGGTTAATTGAAGCCTAATTACCTCTTTGTTTTCCGGGAGGTCATGAAAACCTTTTTATGTTGGCCGCCATCAGTTGATATCAAAGGGCATGCAGAGAAAAACCACAATGACACTGGGTCTGCGATTTGCGAACGGCCACAGCCGAGCCTCAGTTCTGGTAACCGAAGACTGCAGCTGTGACTCCTTTTATTATGGCAAGGAGGGAAGCGAGCGAGTTCCGCTCCATTTGGGCGAAACAAGCGCCACGAGGAAGGAAGGACCTGCGCTAAAAAACCCTAATGGGAAAAAGCATGGCTCCTACCATTTCCAGAGTCACTGGGGACTCGATCAAAACGAGTAAACATTCGGTACATGGAAAGCAACATAGGAAGGGTATGTAAATCGATGTACAGGATGGTAATCGAAGAGAAAAGGCTGAATGTCGACAAGTGTAGGTATGGGCCACTGCCAATTGAACGTATCAAACCTGGTCGTGAAACAAAACAACTGGGGTGGAGTGTACATCACAAACTACATGAATGGTACCCGGAGAGCAAACTCAGGGAAGCACGATGGACATCAGTAAAGCGTGAAAAGAGGGGCGGGACCGAACGTACAATTCGTAACAACGCCACAGACACGTGTCCATGAAAATCCCGACTGTACAAGGAAAGAGAAATCGGGGAGGCACGATGTACGCCAATCAAAAGGGAAAATGTTGGGCTGTTCCCAAAAGACAATGAAAACGTGAAAAACCGGGCAGATCCGAGATTACAATTCGGAAAAAGCGCCGTAAGCGCGAGTCAATGAGAAATACCGAATGTACAAGGACAGAAAAATTTGGGCACGGGAAGGTACTATGTACGTCAATCAAACGTAGAGAAGTGGGGATGTTCACAATTACAATGAAAACGTGAAAAACCGGGCAGTTCCGAGATCACAATTCGTAAAAAGCGCCGTAAACGCAAGTCAAGGAGAAATACCGAATGTACAAGGACAGAAAAATTTGGGCACGAGGAGGCCTAAGTACGTCAATCAAACGTGAAGAAGTGGGGATGTTCCGCAATTACAATTAAAACGCGAAAGGTGGAGTAGTTCCGAAGTTACAATTCGGAAAACGCCTGTCAATGAAAAATCCCAAATGCACAAGGAAAGAAAAATCGGGGAGGTACGGTGTACGCCAATCAAACGGGAACATTTTTTGGGCTGTTCCCAAAAGACAAAGAAACGTGAAAAGACGGGCAGTTCCGAGATTACAATTCGGAAAAAACGCCGTAAACGCAAGTCAATGAGAAATACCCAATGTACAAGGACATAAAATGTGCGTCAATCATACGTGAAGAAGTGGGGCTGTACCCCAATTAATTAAAACGCGAACGGAAGAGAAGGTCCGAAGTTACAATTCGGAAAACACCTGTCAATGAAAAATCCGAAATGTACAAGGACAGCAAATTGGGGAGGCCTGATGGACGACCCTTCAACGTGAAACGTTACAATTCGGAAACGAATCCGCAAACGCCTGTCATGCAAACCCACCAGTACAACAGCGCGGAAAGTGAGAGGCCCATGTGCGTGTGAATGTGCGCGTGCGCGTAGCAAAACGCCAATCAATAATTATCCCCGTAAGACAAAGAGCTGTGAAGAGATGGGTGGTTGGAGGGGCATGAGGACGGATGTAGAAATGAGAAAATGAGATACTCGCAATACTGTAAAGGCGTGCGTTCCGTCCCTCGTTCTGAAGCTGGAATGATCGCGTGGGCTGGCCTGCTAGTGCGGCAGAGAGCCGGGCATGCGCAGTGTCTGTTCTGCCTATGGAAATTCTCTAGTCCGCCGTGGTCACGCGGCGACCTTTGTTCTGGCGTCCCCCATAAATGCCCTTGCCCTCCGTGCAAAATCCTTTATGTTGGCCGCCATCAGTTGATATCAAAGGGCATGCAGAGAAAAACCACAATGACACTGGGTCTGCGATTTGCGAACGGCCACAGCCGAGCCTCAGTTCTGGTAACCGAAGACTGCAGCTGTGACTCCTTTTATTATGGCAAGGAGGGAAGCGAGCGAGTTCCGCTCCATTTGGGCGAAACAAGCGCCATAGCGCAGACAGCTGCAGGCTGTCTGCGCCACGCCCAAATGAAGAGACGGAAAGGAGAGTACCAACTGCCCCCCGTGGGCGTGGCACGAGGTGAAAATCACTGCAGATGAATAATCACTGCAGTTGTCGTAGAAAAAGCCATTTTCCCAATGCATGCCGAAGAGAGGGTATTGAGAGGGAGAGAGGGGGGGGGGGGGGTCAGCTGGAAGGCTGACGCACCCGCACCTGTGAGGAGGCCGGGGGTGGCGAGAGCCGCCGCGACGACCGCAGGTCCAAAGTCAGTGTTGGCCCGAGTCGACGGGGTGATGAGAGATCCGAGGGCTGTGTTGGCAGGAGTATGTGAGTGGGTGGTGACATCCTCTGCGATAACCCCGTGCCCGAAGACCGCGTTCGCCGGAGCTGGGGAGGGCCGGGGTGGGGGAGCGGAAGGAGCAGGTGGCCCAGGAGCTGTGCCACGGAGAGCGCTGTGGATGGCGGGCAGAATACGCGCCAGCACCAAGTCGGCCACCGCAGCCACCTGACTTGCGTCCAGGAGGGGAGAGGAAGCAGGCTGCAGAGCCGCGGGTGGAGGTGTGGGCAGGTTGGAGGCAGCCGCAGCGGTCCTCCGGCGTTTTGGAGAGAGCTGACTCTGTTACGCCTGGCGGCTCCCCGCCCTCCCGCCGAGGCTCTGCGTGTGGGTGGCACTGAAAGAGAGCAATGGCAGACGGCAGCATGGTAGGCGGTGGGTGAGGAGAGCCGAGGGTGTGGTGTATGCGCTTATGGTATAATAAAGGTTTTTCCGCCCGGAGGATAGGCAATACCATAGTACAGTAATAGCATCATCCTGTGACCAGCAAATGAAAACGACCCTGTCCCAGGGTCAAAGTAGGCCTTGGGGAACTCCACCAAGATAAGGGGGGAAACCAGGGTGGGAAAATGTTTTGAGGGACAGCGAGAAGACCCATCCCTCCACGCTCTGGGAAAAAAAGGGGGGGGGGGTGAAGGGGTGTGTGGCGGGACGCAAACACGACAAAGTCAGGGGCCATGCAAGCGCCGCCGAGAGTCGGACGTTATCTTGTTTACTGTCTCCTCGCCCGACGAGGTGGATAGTGGCCCTTTGTGTTTTACAGATAACTGGTTTGGTGGGTGCGTGGGTTTTGTGTTTTGCGGGTGTGTGGGCAATTTTGCCCATTCTTCTCGTCGCGAATTACTGTGCGTTGGAGCGCCAAAAAGGCAAGCAGGACCACAATTCCAGCGGGTGGGAGAGCAAAGGCGCCTTCTGCCTGGACTGGGGGGCAACTCACAGCCCCGCACAGCAGACGAGATGCCCTTTCCACTGGAATGTGCGCTGGAGCGCCAAAAAGGAAGCAAAAGCAAGCAAGACCACAATTCCAGCAGGTGGAGAGCAAAGGCGCTTCCCGCCTGGACAGGGAGGCAACCCGCGGCCCCGCACAGCAGACGAGATGCCTTTTCCACTGGAATGTGCGTTGGAGCGCAAAAAAGCAAGCAAGACCACAATTCCAGCAGGTGGGAGAGCAAAGGCGCGTCCCCTCTGGACTGGGAGGCACCCGCGGCCCCGCACAGCAGACGAGATGCCTTTTCCACTGGAATGTGCGCTGGGGCACCAAAATAGCAAGCAAGACCACAATTCCAGCAGGTGGTAGAGCAAAGGCGCGTCCCCTCTGGACTGGGAGGCACCCGCGGCCCCGCACAGCAGACGAGATGCCTTTTCCACTGGAATGTGCGCTGGGGCGCAAAACTTAAACCAAGCAAGACCACAATTCCAGCGAGTGGGAGAGCAAGGTGCCTCTGGCCTGGACTGGGAGGCACCCGCGGCCTCGCACAGCAGACGAGATGCCCTTTCCACTGGAATGTGCGCTGGGGCACCAAAATAGCAAGCAAGACCACAATTCGAGCGTGTGGGAGAGCAAAGGCGCCTCCCTTCTATTGTACCGAGCGCCTGAGAGCACAAGAGCCGACAATGCTAGTGTTCAGGCAGTGTGGCACCCCGGTAATGATCAGAAAGTTTTTGCGCACATTGTAAAATGAACAAATGTCAGGAATCAGGCGACATTGTAAAATGAACAAATGTCAGGAATCAGGCGAATGAGAGCGTAAAATGTTTTGCACAAATTGTGTAGAAATGAGAAAATGATATACTCGACATTGTAAACTGCACAAATGTCAGGAATAAGGCGTTTTTGCGCACATTGTAAAATGAACAAATGTCAGGAATCAGGCGACATTGTAAAATGAACAAATGTCAGGAGTCAGGCGAATGAGAGCGTAAAATGTTTTGCACACATTGTGTAGAAATGAGAAAATGAGATACTCGCAATACTGTAAAGGCGTGCGTTCCGTCCCTCGTTCTGAAGCTGGAATGATCGCGTGGGCTGGCCTGCTAGTGCGGCAGAGAGCCGGGCATGCGCAGTGTCTGTTCTGCCTATGGAAATTCTCTAGTCCACCGTGGTCACGCGGCGACCTTTGTTCTGGCGTCCCCCATAAATGCCCTTGCCCTCCGTGCAAAATCCTTTCTACTTTATTGTTTGTAGGTTTCCATAGTATGTTGGCCACAGATCAATTCCAGAGGGGCAATGGAGGCGGAAATACCCAACTCAAAATGCACCTGGTTGACCCCAAGTGATGTTACAGGGCTATTATCTCTACGACTTATGGCCCCGTTCCTGGTGCTCGGCCGCAAATAGGGGCACACCATTGCAAGTCGTCACGTGATGAGTTGTACGTGCCACCAAAGCCAGAGAGTGTGTTATCTGTCGCGTGTGGACGGCCGTCAGCTCTATTTTTAGAAAGATGCGTGGTCAGAACTGACAGGCGAGTACACCCAAACGTGCAAATACGTATTCACGTTAACTTTGCAGAGCGTACATGTGTACGAAGAGTCACCCCCACCCTTGCGCACGCGCACACATCCACACGCGCGTGTATGCTTGAGAAGTCTATATGCAGTTTTTCGTTTCTTATTTCAAGCCTGAAGTCGGTGAATTGTAGGAGGGCTTGTCTACCTGGACTTGTGAAGTTTGGACGGCGGACTGAGTAAAAGATAAGATTTGTAGGGTTCAACGGGCAGAGGGCGAATACCAGCACGCACTGTGGAGTGCACAGGGCATTACGAGACACATAGGGCATTTCTTAGACACACAGGGTATGGCGAGACACAGGGCATGGCGAGACACACAGGGCATGGCGAGACACACAGGGCATGGCGAGACACATAGGGCATTGCTTAGACACACAGGGCATGGCGAGACGTACAGGGCATGGCGAGACACACAGGGCATGGCGAGACACACAGGCCATGGCGAGACACACAGGGCATGGCGAGACACACAGGCCATGGCGAGACACACAGGGCATGGCGAGACACACAGGGCATGGCGAGACACAAAGGGCATGGCGAGACACACAGGCCATGGCGAGACACACAGGGCATGGCGAGACACAAAGGGCATGGCGAGACACACAGGCCATGGCGAGACACAAAGGGCATGGCGAGACACACAGGGCATTGCTTAGACACACAGGGCATGGCGAGACACACAGGGCATGGCGAGACACACAGGGCATGGCGAGACACACAGGGCATGGCGAGACACACAGGGCATGGCGAGACACACAGGGCATGGCGAGACACAAAGGGCATGGCGAGACACACAGGCCATGGCGAGACACACAGGGCATGGCGAGACACACAGGGCATTGCTTAGACACACAGGGTATGGCGAGACACACAGGGCATGGCGAGACACACAGGGCATGGCGAGACACACAGGGCATGGCGAGACACACAGGGCATGGCGAGACACATAGGGCATGGCGAGGCACACAGGGCATGGCAAGGCACACAGACCATGGCGAGACACACAGGGCATGGCGAGACACATAGGGCATGGCGAGACACACAGGGCATGGCGAGGCACACAGACCATGGCGAGACACACAGGGCATGGCGAGACACATAGGGCATGGCGAGACACACAGGGCATGGCGAGGCACACAGACCATGGCGAGACACACAGGGCATGGCGAGACACACAGGGCATGGCGAGACACAGGGAACACCTAGGGCATGGCGAGACACACAGGGCATGGCGAGACACACAGGGCATGGCGAGACACATAGGGCATGGCGAAGCACAGGGCATGGCGAGACACACAGGGCATGGCGAGACACACAGGACATGGCGAGACACACAGGGCATGGCGAGACACACAGGTCAAGGCGAGACACACAGGGCATGGCGAGACACACAGGGCAAGGGGAGACACACAGGGCATGGCGAACCACACAGAGAATGGCAAGACACACAGGGCATGGCGAGACACAATGGGCACGGCAAGACACATAGGGCATGGCGAGACACACATGGCATGGCGAGACACACAGGGCATGGCGAACCACACAGAGAATGGCAAGACACACAGGGCATGGCGAGACACACAGGGCATGGCGAGACACACAGGGCATGGCGAGACACACAGGGCATTGCGAGACACACAGAGCATGGCGAGACACACAGGGCATGGCGAGACAAATAGGGCATTGCTTTGACATACAGGGCATGGCGAGACCCACAGGGCATGGCGAGACACACAGGGCATGGCGAGACCCACAGGGCATGGCGAGACACATAGAGAATTGCTTAGACGCACAGGGCATGGCGAGACACACAGAGCCTGACGAGTCACATAGAACACCTAGGGCATGGCGAGACACCTAGGGCATGACGAGATACATAGTAAACCTAGGGCAAGGCGAGACACATAGTACACCTAGGGCATGGCGAGACACCTAGGGCATGGCGAGACACCTAGGGCATGGCGAGACACCTAGGGCATGGCGAGACACCTAGGGCATGGCGAGATACAGAGTACACCTAGGGCAAGGCGAGACACATAGTACACCTAGGGCATGGCGAGACACATAGTACACCTAGGGCATGGCGAGACGTCTAGGTCATGGCGAGACACATAGTACACCTAGGGCATGGCGAGACGTGTAGGTCATGGCGAGACATACAGAACACCTAGGGCATGGCGAGACACCTAGGGAACGGCGAGACACGTAGAACACCTAGGACATGGTGAGACACATAGTACACCTAGGGCATGGCGAGACATCTAGGTCATGGCGAGACATACAGAACACCTAGGGCATGGCGAGACACCTAGGGAACGGCGAGACACGTAGAACACCTAGGACATGCCGAGACATAAAGAACACTTAGGGTATGGCGAGACACATAGAACACATAGGGTATGGCGAGACATATAGAACACCTAGGGCATGGCGAGACATAAAGAACACTTAGAGTATGGCGAGACATATTGAACACATAGGGCATGACGAGACACATCGAATACCTAGGGCATGTCGAGACACATAGAACATCTAGGGCATGGCGAGACACATAGGGCATGGCGAGACATATAGAACGTCCTGGCCTTGCACTGCATCCCGACCTGTCTCCAGTCGTCATGACACAGTCGTGCAACTGGATGTTGACTGCGCAGGTAAGAGAGTGGCTTGAGGATCTGGCAACTCTTCCTCACTGGTTGGGAGTTTTAATTCAACCTTGTGGCCTTAAACAGCCTTTTCAGGCTGATAGCGCATTATACCTCATTTATTCATTCTTACACTGCCTCACTGCCATCAAAGGTTAACGCAGATCATGCCACATGACTCATGTAGTCATGCATGCTGATACTCGAGATAGCCTACTGGTGGATGGTTAGATTTTAAAACCTAAAGTGATCTCTTTGCTTCAAAATGCTTCGTCAAAATGGGTTTGCGCAGGTCACGACCTGTGTGGCTGAGCGTGTGTGCACAGCGGGCAGTTTCTGCTTGAAATTCCTTTGTGCTCTCGTCAGCTGGCACGCCCCCATATCAGCCGTAATTCATGACGTCATTGTCTCGCGAGCTACGAGATATTTATTCCTTGATTGAAACGTACACGCAGTGACCTGTGTGCGCTCTTTCGTTTTGTTTCGTTGGGAGGAGGGGGAATGGGGGTTAATAACGGGGTTGGGGTAGGGGGGTGGGGGTGGGGAGGCGTTGGGCGGGGCTAAAGTGGAGGAAGGAAAAGTGATCATAAGAAGTTAGGAATATTGCGTGATTGGGAAAGATGGAGGTGAAGGGTGGGGTGGGTGGGGGGGTGGGGGGGGGTGGGGGTGGGGGGGGCTGGGGTTAGCAAGTGTTTTGCAATCTTTGAACTTTGAACATACCTGTGGCCCATTGCAATCACGTACGCACTTCAAATAGTAGACAGCACGTGGTTAGAGGGATTATGTACTCTGCGCTGTCGTCATTACTCTCACTCTCCAAACCACACACACGGAACTGAAACGCATTGTAGCTGTACATGGCTGTTGATCTCACTCTCCAAGCATTTTGAGTTTGCATCAAAGTAGCCACCACGTATACTCTAACTTTCTTGGGTAATATGTATGCCAAATGTTTCGATCGCAAGGCATCATTTGCATTACACTTAGGTAGAGAATGTTCTTTATCTTCATACATTGCGGGTCATTTGTGTCAGAGTTCCTCACTTTTGTCTCCAGACTAGTGTTTCCAAATCTGAATCGCAATAACTTGTCACGACATTTCTTGACATCGATCATGTTCCAGTACTCCTCGAAACATGTTTTGCTTGAAGGACGAATACCATTGATATCGGTCACTGAGATGGAAGACTTGAGTAGCATTCTGTACGCCTGCTTTGGAAGTCTTTCCTTTTTCATACAGCATAGTTTAAACCACTTTAAACCATAGCTTAAACCAGTAT
Organism: Theodoxus fluviatilis; assembly: GCA_034096865.1. NCBI lineage: Eukaryota > Metazoa > Mollusca > Gastropoda > Cycloneritida > Neritidae > Theodoxus > Theodoxus fluviatilis. The sequence goes on from JAWQFJ010033537.1 coordinate 34,352, forward strand.
TTTAACACGAGAACACACAGAGAGGAAATCTTCCAAGATCACCATACATCGTATGATTCGATGATCTGTAATCAAGCCCAAGAAACCTTTTGCTCTCAGAGGATAGATTATAAACTTGCTATTTTGTGCTTCAAAGCCATCGACAACACCGCACCACACGCTCTTACAGAAATCCTTGCAGTCTACACGCCCACCAGATCTCTACGCTCAGCTGCTGACTCTAGAATGCTTAAGGTCCCCCGCCGTAATAAGAAAACTCAAGGACAGCGTACCTTCTCCTATATTGAACCTGTAACCTGGAATAGTCTCCCTCTCTCAGTCCCAGTTCAAAAGTGCTCTAAAGACCCATCTCTTCCAATCCGCCTTTCCCGCTGAGCTGCTTCGTCTTACTTGACCTGGCCTGCAGGTGCTGTGTATATTGTATAGTTTGTACTATTTATTCTATTGGATCTTAGTTTGTGTTTTTTGTTTTGTTTATGTGTGTAGTGTTTGAGTTTTTGCAGGAATGTGGTGTTGAGTGGTTGTATGAGTGTAGATTCTTTGGATTGTAAAACGCCATGAGCTTGCCTGTCAAGGGAAGGTATGTGCGATGAATAAACTATTATATATAGTTTCTCTTGCTTATGAAGTCCCCAAACCTCTGCTCGTACAGAAGGGACGCCTGCATCTGTGCATCAAACAATTAAGTGAAAACTCTTGTATCACTACATCGGACTCTCCAGAGTGCATTCAACACAAATACACTTTTCTTTTTACCTGTGCCGGTAACAAGATACTGCGAAACATCAAGGGACAGTTTGGTTGTAAATACAAAGCCGAGGTATTTGTATCGGTTTACAACCTGAAATTAAGTCCCACCAAGGAACAAACATTTCCTCGAAGCCAAATGATCCCCCCCAAAATAAAATAATAAAAAAACTGTTTTTTAATCATTTATCTAAACTTTGAAAAGTATACATAAGCTATAATACTCATTTGGTTTTGGAGGCATGTAAGTGAGGTCGAAAGAAGAATTACATCATCGGATAACAATAACAAATATTTCTAACATACCTAACATGTACTAAATCCCATGTTTTCCTTTTGCACGAAGGTAATCTGCTACTGATGAGAGAGAGAGACAGACAGAGAGACAAAGAGAAAGAGAGAGAGAGAGATAGAGAGTGAGAGAGAGAGAGCGAGAGAGAGAGAGAGAGAGAGAGAGAGAGAGAGAGAGAGAGAGAGAGAGAGAGAATACTCTTAATCGCACCTTCGACAGTCCAAGAAATCCGATTGCACGTGTCACCCTGGGAACGCATGATTGCACTTTGGTGTACGCGGCCTTTAACATCAGTTTGAATTACGTTGAGAGCCTTTAATATTTCCAGAGTGTGCTGCCATTCCCCGAATCAAAAGCTTTGCTACAGTCCATAAATGCAACATAAGGTTGCCTTCCCCTTCACCAGAGACACGCCTCAGTACCTTGTAGTGCAATGTTAATATGTAATCCACAGTCGAATGCTGCTCTCTAAACCCTGCTTGTAGAACGCAGAGTTTGTCCTCCAACACTGTCCATGTAGGTAAACGTCTTGCAATGACTGAGGTACATATCTTACACAGAGCATTTATAAGGGAAATATCTCTGTAGTTGTCTGGGTTCATGATGTCGCCTTTCTAATGTTTCGGAACTATCATTGAACGTGACCAGGGCTGCGGATAGTAGTGAGAGTCAAGCATACTATTGAATAATATTGGGGTGGGTGGGGGATGGGATAGGAGATGGGATAGGGGATGGGGTGGGGGATGAGGTGGGGGATGGGGTGGGGGATTAGGTGGGGGATGGGGTGGGGGATGGGATGGGGGATGGGGTAGGGGATGGGGTAGGGGATGGGGTGGGGGATGGGGTGGGGGATGGGGAATGTAAATGTGATGCAGTGCCCTTTGCACGTTAGGTACGCTTGAGTTGCCTCCCTTGTGTCAACACCAGACGATAACTGTCCATGCCGAGACAAGCGCCACTCAAAGTTTTCATCGCGTGGCTGTAGCTATGATTTCGATGCCTTTCCGTGTCGGGTTTCTACCACTCTCTAGTCTCAAAACGAAAATGAAGACCATCCAGCGTGCAGGCCTGTTGTGATATTTATTTTCCCTTTGGACATTCGCTACCGCTATGTTGAGTGAACGCGAGAGAAGTTGTAAGGAGAGGCTCTGCACTGAGAGCTGTCAAACACTAGTGGGCGCTCAAACCCCTGGTCATTGGGCCGCTTTCATCGTCTCAACTCCCTTGATTGCGTGCAACCAGGCCACAGATTCACGTTCACCAATGTCCAGCTCAGCACTCACAGATACCCAGGTTTACTCCTGGGTGTGCAAAAGCAGTGTGAGATAAGCACCTCGCTCAGTGACGTCACTCTGGGGTTCGCGCAGCTTGGAACGCCGCACCCGCCAGCTGCGAGCACGTGCAGGACAGGCGCGCTTTGCAGCCGGGAGTGAGAGCTGCAGGCAGCCCGTCTTTCTGGCAGCGTCTGCACCGCACTTCTTGGGCACCGAGCGTCTTCAAGAGTTGCTTCCGGCCATCCATAGACAGCTCTACCCTACAGCAGCTCAGCACTCCTCAAAGAAAGGGCCTTTTCGCTGTAAAGCTGGTGCTCAGTTACAGGACACTCGTGCGGCGCACTGTCCAGATGCAAACTTCAGTCGAATGACATCTATTTCACGCCCCGTACACAGCATTTTAATGCAAAGCACTAATGTTAAGAATCATTGGCGTACATACAAATACGCCTTAACCAAACAGCAGTTTTACTTTCTGAAAACTCTATGCAGAACACATCAATAGTTCGTTAAATCGCTACATTATTCAGAACGAAATGTGCGTTACTGAGTGGTTCGGTACACTGGTACACGTTGAACTCGGGCATGTAAACAACAACAGACACTTTTGCGACTCCGTCGAACAAGAGTTCGCCAAGACGGGTAATTAGAACAGAGGTGTCCAGTAACACGACTAAAAATATATCAATGTTCATATCCGGGTCAGACATAAACATGCCGCACGCTGGGTCTGAATAGATGTCATGTGACCAAATTTTGTGTCTCGACACTAAGTCCGCGGCATTAGTGTCCTCCTATTAAGCCCCGGATTCAGTGTGCACAAAAGCATGCTGAAG